>JAVTVY010056709.1:0-31625 GCA_036873755.1 Hanleya hanleyi | reverse complement strand
CTTCAAGAACCCGAGAGATACCACTCAACTGCTGCACTTGGCGAGACAGATGTATCCCGGCCGCACACCGTTTGCGTTGGAAGCCTTTAAAGATGCGACAACCCCTCAGCACGGGTATATACTCTTCGACCTCAAGCAAGCCACCCCCGATCACCTTCGACTACGAACCGGCATCTTTCCCGGAGAGACCCACCACGGGTACATGCAAAAATAATGTAAACACACCCACAGTGGCTCCCCAGCTGGAGTGTGTGTGTTTGATGATGGGGATAATAAAAAGAATTAATACCACAGCATGGTTGACTTTGTCTCTGTTCTCTGAGGTAGATAAAAAGGACAGAGTTGTGGGTTCTGGCATTAGTTGTACATGATGTCTGCGCGAGTACGGAAGCACGGCCCGACGCTCCGTGTATTGAAGACGGCCCCACCCGAGTTGGTCCTAACCATTGTACGCGGTGCGGACCCTGACCTTGTACGCTGTCTGCGCGAGATCGGGTACAACCTGTTAAAAGGCAACATACCACTGAATCCGGCTCAGAAGACCAAGTTGACCAAGCATAAGACAGGTCTCCGAACCCTAGTCCAGAAGCGAGTCTCTCAAACACAAAAGAAAAAGGTGTTACAGAAAGGCGGATTTCTCGGGGCCATCTTAGCACCGTTGGCCGCTTCCGTGTTGGGTCCAGTATTGGGTGGACTCTTCGGCCGACAATGAACCACACGAAAAATATGGTCCTCGTCGAACCACGGTTCCTTCAAAACCTCCAATCGCCCTACCCTGTCCCACCTACGGTGAAGACCATAAACACCCTCGATGAAGAGATGCAACAAATCTTACAAAGACCGGGGTTAAGCGACAGTGAGAAAGTACAACGGTACAATGAGACGCTTCAACGGTACATGACGTTCATGGACCAATACAAAACCTTCTCTACCCCAGCACCACCACCACCAAGCGACACACCGCCGACCTCAGCAGCGCTCCAACAGCCGCCATTACCAGAGGTATCACCCACAGCCCCACAGTGGGTGGCATTACAACGGATGAAACAGAATCCTAACATGACTTGGAATGATAAAGGCGAACTATTGGTACAGAATCAAGTGGTCCCCGGGACCCACATGACGGATTTAGTGAATGACCTGATGCGTCAACGCAGGTCGCACACGGATCCTCGAGGATGGGAGGTCTTCGCCCAAGGTTTGAAAGACATGCATGTACCACAGGAATTGGTGGGGAACTCCCAGCGCTGGGCCTGGATGCAGCGGACCCAGCAATCGCCGAGTGGCCCACTACCTTCTTGGGAAGCCGAGTGGGAACCGGAGTCACCCCCCAAAACCTTCTTTTCACGCCTTTAAAAAACCACCCTTGATCAAGACACCCCACATCTCCAGAGCCGTGACACGTAGCAAGTCACCGCGACGAACACGACGCCGGACACAACCGCCCAAGGCCTGGAACACCTATTAAAACCAACAGCAGCAGCAGGACAGCTCAGTCGGCATGATTTACCTCACCCTACCCAGTGAAAAGTTCGCTGGATGTGTTTTCTGACAACACCTTGGCCAAGTACGTGACCCAGTTACCGCAACCGTTGCATTTACCTGGACGATGGGAATGTGGCCTCGTGGATATCCAATACCCTTACTCGTGGTACAACGTGCGAGCCAATGAAGCGTGGTACGAGGTGACCTACGAAGGAAAAGACACCCGACTCACCCTCCCCGAAGGCCAATACGATACTCCCAAGGAGTTCATTGGTGGGCTGACAAGACTGTTGCATTATAAGGCTCTACGGGAGGTCACGAATGTTTCAAAACCCATCAAAACCTATCCCTTCAAGAATCACGTGGACTTCGATTACAACGCACACAACGACAAGGCACAGATCATCCTCACCGCCAACGTGAGTGTCGTACTGAGTCCTATCCTACAGCAAATGCTGGGTTTCGATCTACGGACGTTCGCTGGTCCCACCGCCCACCAAGGCCAGATCCCGATGGCTATGAAGTCGGGTATGTACGGACTCTACGTCTACTCGGACGTGGTCGACAACCACATCGTGGGCGATATCAACACACCTCTGTTACGGGTGGTCCCCATTAAAAAGACGTATGGAGATCAAGTCACCCACATGCTCTACCTACCCGTACGACAAACCGACATCAACACTATTACGGTGGATATAAGAGATGACACGGGACGACCGGTGGCATTCGAACGCGGGAAAGTGTGCCGACACCTCATTTTCGACAAGAACGTGCTCCTCACTTTGTATAATGAAGGTGCCTTACGAGTACGATGCACGCAGCTATATGGACTATCATGCCCAACAGGCCGGCGGTGGCCTTCTGGTCTTTAGTGGTGCACGCATGCAACGAGGACATGGACTGGGGAACATACTCGGGAGCATCGTCAAAACGTTCCTGCCCTTGGTGACGCGTGGGGTGAAAGCAACCGGCAAATAAGCGGTACGCAGTGGACTGCAAGTCGCCGGTGATGTCTTGGGGGGTACGGCACCCAAAGAAGCCTTGAAACGGCGGGTCAAAGAAGCAGAAGGCGTCTTGGTCGCCAAAGCACAACGCACCGTAGGGAATAAAAGACCTGCACCCCCGAGACCACGCACCAGTCGACGACCGACCCAGCGACGACGCACATCGAAGACCCAGGATATCTTTTCTTAAAACATGTCCTTGAGTCCTGCCCCTCCACCAACAGTGAATGTGATTTGTGGACCGTCCCGCCCACACAGACCAGTGCCGAACAAGGATTATGGGTGGAGCATCTCCCGCTGTCCAGCATCAACGAAACAGGGCCCATCGAGTTCACCATCAGTAATTCGGATACGGCCTATGTGGATTTAGCCCATACATACTTGTATGTGAACGCCAAGATCGTCAATGGAGATGGCTCCAGAATCGTCGACCAAGCAACGGTGGGCCCGACGAATCTCTGGCTGCACTCGATGTTTCAACAGGTGGATATATTTCTCAGCGACAAACTCATCAGTAACTCGACCAACACGTACCCCTATCGAGCCTACATCGAGACGCTGTTGTCGCATGGACGAGAGGCTAAAAAATTTCAACTGACAGCCGCATTATTCTACCAGGACACAGCCGAGCACATGGGCGTAGAGAACGACAATGCGGGATATAACAAACGGAAGGCTTTGACCGCGAACGGCGTCTCGGTGGATCTCATGGGTCGACTGCACGCAGACATCTTCATGCAAGACCGGTACCTCTTGAACAAGATCCCCATCAAAATCCGACTGATACGGGCGCCTCCGACCTTCGCCTTGATGGCCACTAACGTAGGCGGGCATGCAGCTGACTATAAGATTGTCATCCAAGACGCAGTCCTGTATGTCCGAAAAGTGAACCGAATCCAGCCGTTCAATTGGGACACCTCAAAGCCTTGGAAACAAAACCAGCCCAGTACCCTATCCGACGTGTGCAAACCAAAGTGTTCTCTGAGTCTGCTGGAAATATGAGCGCCAACAAAGAAAACCTGTTCCTGGAGGAACTACCCAAGCGATTGATCCTGGCCTGTGTGGAAAATACCAGTTTCAGCGGAGCCTACCCAGAGAATCCGTTTGACTTTAAACATTTCGGCATCAATTTTGTGGCCCTGCATGTGGATGGACAACAGGTCCCAGCCACGGCCGTAACACCAAACTTTGGGCGCGCGAATTTCATTCGAGCCTATCAGAGCCTGTTTACAGCCACCGGTCAAATCAACCAGGACGAAGGGAATATGATCAGTCGGGAGGACTACGCGAACGGATACACGTTTCGATTTGACCCCCACCTTAGAGAACGACCATCAGCTGGCCCTCGCCAAGCAAGGCAATTTACGGTTGGAAATCCACTTTGCACGAGCCCTCCGGAGCACCGTCAATGTGATCTGCTACGCCGAGTTTGACAACATCATTCAAGTGGACAAGGCGCGCAACGTCCTGTGTGACTTCTCCACCTAACATGGATACAGACCAGATAACCACCGTGCTGGAGAATGACACAGAGACACGTATGGTCTTTTAAGGGGTGTTCGCCCGAGATGTGTTCCCATTAGACCGTATGTATCCTGCTGCTCACGTTCTCAACACGGACCCGATGGATCGGCCCGGTGAACATTGGGTGGGCGTGTACTTGACAGAACAGCAGGGCGAATACTTTGACCCTTACGGCCTGCCACCCCTCCATCCCGATTTAACAGACTTCATGGATCAAGGCACAGAGACGTGGTGTTGGAACAGTCCAACGTTGCAAAGCCTGACCAGTAGCGTGTGCGGTCAATATTGCTTGTTTTACCTGTACCATCGATGCCGGGGAAGAACCTTATCTACCATCGTACAGATGTTTGACGAGTACCCCAAGGCCGAGGACCGAGATGTACTCGTATATGACTGGGCCGCCCATCATTTCAATGTACAAGCCCCGTTCTGGGTTTAAGTTCTTTCAATGTACAAGCCCCCCCTGTTCTGGGCTTAAGTTCTTTCAATGTTCAAGCCCCCTGTTCTGGGCTTAAGTTCTATCGATTTCAATGTACAAGCCCCCTGTTCTGGGCTTCAGTTTTCACGTGGTTGTTCTCACGTTGTTGTTGTTGAATAAAAAAAAACAAAATGAGATCTCACCCAAAAAACCCTGTCTTGTGTGTTTTCTATATGAGCATAATGCATGAAGGCTATAACAGACATGTGGGGATTCGGTGAAACTGGCTTCGAACACCGTAGAGAAAGTAGCCAATCAGTGGCCTAGGATAATCTGAAATTCACCGGCGCAGGCGTGCGGCCGGATAACCCGCGCGAGCTGCGGCCGGAGTAGCCCGCACGCGCGCGCGCGCTGCGGCCGGGGCGGGGCGGGCCGGACCGGGGAAAACCCGGATGTTGAACACCCGGACCCTACGTCTAAGGGAAAATTGGAACTCTTCTTTTGGGACTACTTTCTGTCCGGGGAGGCAGACCGCATCACCACCAGACCGCATCACCGCGGAGGAATACAGACGTCCGATTCACGCAGACCGGAAGTGACGTCATACATGACGTCACACTTGCGCAGAACACCGCCACAAAATCGCCACAATATCTCATACCTGCGCACAACCTTCCCGCGCACACCACTTTCTCGCGCATGCGCAGTGAGGCGCCAGAGCCTCGAAATCACCTTTGGTTACTACTGTCGTGTGTCAAAGCTCCATACGCTCAATTTTAGGACAATCTGACTTTTCCAGGAACTGGAAATACGTGATATTATCAATAAAGAATCAAGCCTTCTATAATAACATGTTTCGAGAGTTTACAATTCCAGCCTTATCTGATTTCCTTATCATCCGGTCTAGAATCTGACATGGTAATGTGTCCCGTTCGAGCTCTTGCATGCTGTATGAATCGTACTAAAGATCTTGAGGGTGGCCGGGGGCGTCTGGTTATCCATTTCGATCTCCAATAGTCCTGCAGATAAGTCAAAAAATTTGCATTTTGTGAAAGAAGCATGAAAATTGGCTCAGATGACCACTAGACCCTACTGATTAAAATCAGACGTGGACCCATCGCAAAAATAACCCGGGATATAATATACAGGGGGAGATAACTCTACCTGGCCTGATATTCTAAAAAACGCCATAAAAGGGAATTCAGTCACTAGCTTATTTTTAGGTCTTCAAAGCTTACACTTTATACACACTATATCTTTGGACCTATCGCCAAAAGAACAACATAAAATATCCAAGATGTCTGCTCAAATGACGTAATGGTGACATCATATATCATGAACACGTTTCAAGCCAATTTAACTTGAATTTTATTCATCTTTTTCACCAAAAGAAATATTTATTTAGACAGACACTATGCATGGCTGCGAAAAGCCTGTGCAAGGATGTTAATAACCTTAATTGCGCTTGAATATTCACCCGATCGCATATTTGTACAACATGAATATCTTGTCGTGAATCACACAAAATCAAACAAAAATAATATTACAAAATACTAATATGCCGTTGTTCATTACTGAAACACTGTTCCGGGCACTATTTATTGAGCCCTGACAGTTCCGGTGACTGTATTCATTCAGCCCTGGCCATTCCGGTCACTGTATTTATTCAGTCCTGACAGTTCCGATCACTGTATTGATTTAATCCTGGCAATCCCCACCACAAGCGCATAGCATGGTGCATTTCAGAGCTGCTTTTGTGCATTTGCAACGTCCACTGCAACTCTTCTTACAACCACAGTGTAGCAGTTCATAACAGGACTTCGACGCTTCTGGAAGTGTGGTCCAGCGTGGATGCCAATCGCCCGAGTCATTGGCCCATCCCCAGTTGGAAGGGCTTGGAAGTTTCGGATCAGCGGGCAGGCATTGGTTCCAGCAATATCCCTGGTAGCAGGCTCTCTTGGTGTGCTGTTCCAGAGCACCCTTTGTTGGAGGTATGTTCTCCAGAGCTCGTGATTTCTTGGCAAAGAGTTGTTTTCTAGCCTCATTTACACCAGTGATATCACTCGTTCTGGAATACATAAGGACCACAAAACGCTCAAGTTGAGACATGGATTTGTCACTGATGTCATCTGTAATGCAGACTAGATCTTCAAATGCATCAGTAACTTCCGGATAGACGTTCCATGTTGTCCAGGCGGTCTTCTTCCCAATTCCAGCAAACGAAGACACTGTGTCGCAGCCAGAAAATGCATGGAAGATGGGGAGAGCGGATGATTTTCTCGAAAGAAAACTTGATGTACTGGTATATACCGGAAACTTGCTGGTTCCAAATGCAACCCACAGTTCATTCGGGTTTATTTGGTTGAATACACCTACTGCCAGCACCACGACATCTGTATCAATTGTCCGCACAGAGATTTTCAAATGACCTTTGCGCACTGCATCTGCAACATGTAGAAGGATGCGCGTATCCGCTTCCTCGTGGGAACATGATCCTAGTTTCGTCATGTCAGCATCTGAATCAGAGCAGAGCACTTGATTGCCCGTTGTCACATAAAGTTCCTTGCCGTCCTGTTGAGAGAGTGCCACTCGATGTGAAAGGAAGTTGAAGAGCTCAGTTTTGTTCTCGTCCACTCGGAGAAAGTCCTTCCAGTTTTGGGGAATTTTCGCAGATGGAACAACCCGTCTTCTGATACCTTTTCCCCTCTTTTGTCGCGTTGTTCCCTTAATTACAACACATATAAGGGAAGTGGGAAGAGGTGCCGACATACTGACAAAGTCACATGACTTCACAGTATAGTCCTCCGGTTAACTTATTCTAAAGCACATACCAAAGAATCTAACGATTCGTGATATGTGTCTCAGGTACGCTTTTATTGTACCTGTTCAGCGTGGCAGCTTGGATGATATGACCACACGGCCCCTAGCACCGGCATAAGCGGTATTAGATACAAAAGCTAGACGGCTGGATGATGGAAATGCTCTGACAACTCGTACATTGGTAATTGGTGAGCTGTTTCGCAATCTCGTCAATCATTAACGCTTAGTCAACATATTGAGATTACCCTCTGGCTAAGGCCCAGTGTAATTTGCTCATAGGTCACGTCGCCGCCGCGCGAACATGCAAATTTTTTTGCCAATTTTGCAACGGCTTATTCTCTTGAACCCTGATAGATACGGATTTCTAGGTCACTGCGATATATTGGGAAGGCCATGGTCTGTTGCACTGAAAGCAAATATTTTCGATTGGCTGAACGGGTTGGCGGCCATATTGGATTTAGGTGAAACATTCAACGATCGTCTCCTCGGAAACTGCTAAGCCGATCGTTGTAAAACTTGGTACACATGATCACTGGATCGAGTTCTCTTGTTCTTAGATTGAAAAAGTTCATTGGTTGAAAAAGATGGCCGCCATCGACCAATCAAAATTGTTGTAATATGAACACCCGGATTTTGTGATAAACCTTATCCATATTGCAAGCGTTTGTTCTCTTGAACTTTGATAGGTACAGATTACAAGGAAGATGAGATATATGTGAAGGCAATGGTCTGTTGCACTGAATGAAAAATACTGTCGATTTCCCGCCATATTTCTATGTATCTATACCCTACTTGTGCATATATATATATATTATTTGTATATATGGTGAATAAACAATCAATCAATCAAACGCCGCTGTAGTCCGGACAAGAAAATGACAGTTCAACACAAAAAATGCAATTTGATTGCCATGGTTTGGTTGCCTGGTTGAGTTGTAGACCGGACATGAAAATGGCAGTTTCAGCAAAACCAAAAAAAAATCGCCACTTGGTTCCTGCAGTATTGAATAAATGATCTGGGATGTTTGAGTGAGCTAGTTAATTGCATTTTATCACGGATTTATTATGGGACCTACATACATAGTTTATGTGTGTCCAACCTTCCTACACAGAGTACAGGTGATCGGACTTCATATAGCGACCTATGTATTCCGAGTACATGTATTGTAATATCACTGAGCTGGGATATTTGGTTTAAATATAGTTTATTCATCTTGATGAAAGGGGAGCGCATTAAGACAGCTTATTATTGCATCCCCCCAGTACAAGGATATGTTTACATCAACTAGATAACAAGTATAGATATATAACAAATATAGAGTTAGGGAAGGCTAAGCATTGTATTAAGCACCAAATCGATGACCAAGCTATTAATAAATTTCAGCTATTGTATTAGAAGAGAGGCTCGGGGTGTCACATTACCAGGACTGCTGGACAAGAGCTAAGTCCAGAAAGACCCTGTCTGGACGCCGAAAATATAAAGAGATAAATGGAGGCCGATTGTATTTAGAGTTAAAAGCGCTTGGTTTTTGTAATGTAATCGCCCAGAAATGTCTGAATGCGTACGTTAGTAATCTCATCTTTGTCAAGATCGCCAAATAATAGAATTTTCGAGGTTGGAATACCCGGCATATCGTAAATAGTTGCTAGATTACCTAGTAGGATACGTTGAGTGTGGAATATAGGACAATTAAAAAAAGTGATCCACATCCTCGTCTGGGTGTCCACAATTACATCGAGACGTGTCAGAAAGGAAATTGTCGAACAAATGTCTTTTAAGGTTGCTGCATCCGTTGCGAAGACGACACAATAAGATATTCTCTTTTCGAGGACAAACGTAATGCCAGAAAGGTGGGTTAGGTTTCCGAGACATAGTGAGTAATTTGCGTTTGAAAGCTGCAAGAGAAGGCAAGCTTTGAACAGTTGCTGGAAGGGCGTTCCAATCGCGAACAGTGTTTGGAAAGAAGGATCCCCTAAATAGCTCGGTACGGCACATGTAAGGGGTATAATAATTAGCGTTACGAACGTTGTACGGATTACGAGTATGTGTTGTGGAAGGGAGATGATCATGCAAAGAGCTGGGTGCCAATCCATTTACGATACGATAGAACATGATAAGTCTATGAATTTGACGTCGCCTCGACAATGTTTCAAAACCCGATTCTGCGTACAAGGATTCTAGACTGGCACTGGAAGTAATGCCGGTTATGGTTCTTAATGCGTCCTTTTGAATGTCTTCTAATCTATATATTAAATTTTGACTAAGATTGTCCCATACGACATCACAATATTCCAAACTCGGTCGTATGAAGCTTTTAAACATTATTTCTAGACATTTTCGACTCAGGATATATTTCAGTCCTTTGAATACGAATAATTTTTTCTGTGCTTGTGTTTATGATACTTTTTACATGAGTGTGCCAACTACCCTTGGTGTTGAATGTAACTCCTAGATGTTTGTGACTTGCGGACGGTCGGAGAAGCGAATTGTCAAAAGAGATGGGGAAAATAGATGGAGAATGCCGTAGTGAGACCAGAAGAGAAACTGTTTTAGCAGTGTTAAAATCAACTAGCCATGTTCTAGCCCACTGCGAGATAATGTCCGTGTCGTGGTCAATCGATGTTATCTGGGATTGCAGGTTCTCAGAAATTACATAGAGGCACGTGTCGTCGGCAAACAGTCGGATGTTGTTCAGTATATTACCAGGTAAGTCATTGATGAATAATAGAAACAACAGGGGGCCCAGAACGGAGCCTTGAGGAACACCTGCGTGAAGGCGTAGTATAGTTGATTCCCTGCCTTGTATTACGACGCGCTGACAGCGATTAAGTAAATAACTTTCAAACCATTTTAGTAAGCTTCCGGAAACACCAAACTGCTGCAATTTCAATAGTAGGCCACGGTGCCACACCCTATCGAAGGCCTTTGAGATGTCGAAGAATAAAAAGACAACCTCTTTTTGTTCATCAAGTGCCTTGGCAATATCGAAGTAGATGTCGAGTAGCTGGGTAACAGTTGAGTGGGATGGAAGAAAACCAGATTGGTGAGGTGTTATGTCGTGCTTAAGGAAATTGAAAATATACTTGAAGACGACCCTCTCCATAACTTTACTCAAACAGCTCAGCAATGATATTGGTCGGTAGTTAGAAGACAGATGGTGGTCGCCCTTTTTAAACAAAGGCGTTACGTTGGCTATTTTCCAATCAGTTGGAAATTTGGATGTTTGAAGTGAATGATTAAACAATCGACAAAGGATTGGAGCGAGTAAACTCTTTGCCTCAAAAAGACATTTTGGACTGATTTTGTCAGGTCCGATTGCCTTTGTGGTGTCCAAATTGGCAAGGATATCGAAGACGTCGGTATTAGTAACAGTGAAGCCATCTAGTTTGTTTTCTGTATGCAAAGACAGAGGGGGTAATTGTGCATTTGAATCGTCAATATCAGTTATGTTCGTAAAATACGTGTTCAGGATCTCAGCCTCCTCGTTACTGTCATAGGCGAAGCAGCCGTCGGTTCTCTTTAGGGGCGGAATCTCATTAAAATTAGAGTTGCTGTCTTTGAGGAATGATTTACTTAGTTTCCACCAGTATTTTAAACCAACTCGACCAGTCTCGATCCTTTCAGCTGTTTTGTCTTTGAATTCGTTTTTTGCAGAATGGACAAGCAGATTTACATAATTCCTCTGACGTTTGAAACGAAGAATATCGTCTATTAAATAACTTTCCCTGGATTTCTTGAACAATTTATCGCGGACTCTCATATCTCATGCTTAACTTTGCTGGTAATCCAGGGTTTGTCGTTTGGGTGTATGGTTACATATTTGTTGGGTATGGCTATTGTACATGTAGCTGCACTGATAAGATTTGAAGTAATGCATTGGCACCATATATCCACGTCGTTATCATCCGTTAAGTTATCCCAGTTGGCATTGTTCAAAAATGTCCGAAATTCGTCCCAATTAGCATTATCGTAGTTCCAGATTTTACGTTTGAACGAAATTCGTTTAGGGATCCTTGATTTTAGAATAACAAAGACCGGAGTATGGTCGCTACAAAATGGAAAATGGAACCAGAACTCCACTGTCAACGACAAGATTCAGCATATTGCATATAATGCGGCACAATACAGGGTTCTGGCCTCGGCCGCTAGGATCGCCTTTGTTTTTATTTCCGTTTTATACCACTTCTATCGTCTGCTAGGCACTCAGCTTGTCTTTCAGGGCAGCTTTGAAAGCTCCATTCCCGCTGAGATCTAACAGCTGTACGCATGCTAGCATGAATACACATTTAAACCCATTGTCAGCTAATGCCGACGTCGCGGTATTTATTGACTTTAGCGGAGTTCAAATGACAACTACCTGCATGATATCTCGCGACATAGGGTTTGCTTACCTACGGGAATTCCTTGAATGTTTCCAAAATATAAACGACCCGGAACGGAAACGTTTATGCTATTTCTCGCGGGACTTGCGCAATACAGGGTTCCGGCCTCGGCCGCTAGGATCGCCTTTGTTTTTATTTCCGTTTTATACCACTTCTATCGTCTGCTAGGCAGTGAACTTGTCTTTCAGGGCAGCTTTGAAAGCTCCATTCCCGCTGAGATCTGAGATCTGTACGCATGCTGGCATGAATACACATTTAAACCCATTGTCAGCTAATGCCGACGTCGCGGTATTTATTGACTTTAGCGGAGTTCAAATGACAACTACCTGCATGATATCTCGCGACATAGGGTTTGCTTACCTACGGGAATTCCTTGAATGTTTCCAAAATATAAACGACCCGGAACGGAAACGTTTATGCTATTTCAATCATCCCGCGAGCCGGTTTTATATTCGGCATATTTATCTTTCACCATTGCTAACGAATATGGAGGCACAATCGAATAAACTACGACAGGTTTCTATCGATTATATCAAGTATTGAACTTAAAATCATATAAATCAACCACATACCTTAAAGCAAACACACATCTATTTCCATGTCGGCTGCTTTTTCTCGATAAACTAGAAATGTCGCTCGGCGCGATCCTGGCGGTTGGGCGGTGGTTACTACGGAGAGTTATCGCCCGCTACGCGTCCAAGCGAAACGGCCGGCCAGCCTACTCAGCTGTGCCTAGCAGACGATAGAAGTGGTATAAAACGGAAATAAAAACAAAGGCGATCCTAGCGGCCGAGGCCGGAACCCTGTATTGTGCAAGTCCCGCAGGGATCAAGAAGAGAATTAGAGACTGGTCGAGTTGCCTCATTTATCAACTGGTTAAGGCCAAGAGAGTTAATCATATCCCGAAGGTGATATTTCGAGTGATTGGAAAGATCATCGTGCAGGTCACCTAGGACTATAATGTTTTTCCAGGGTTGGAGTCGCGGACATATTCAATGTTGTCTTATAACAGTTGCCATTTATCGGCCTGTGTATTTGGAGGGCGATAGATAGTGCATATTAATGCCCGCGGATTGTCATGTAGTTCGAACCAGATTATCTCTGACTCAGTTGTTTCGTACTCGTATCTTCTTGAAGCAGCAATGCTTTGAGAGACGTATACACAAACGCCTCCCCAAGCCTGTTTGCGATCATTACGATACGGTTCCTGGAATCCGGGGAGTAATATTTTGCTAGAAGAGATGGAAGAGGTTAGGTGACTCTCTGTAATGGCAATAATATCGTATTTGCTAAGGTTTGCTTCCACCAAGTGGATTTTATCAGCAAGACCGCAAACATTATTAGTTAATTCATAGTTCATATTTAATTTTAGAGATCCCCAATTTGGAAAGTGATAATATCTAGGCCTACATTGAATCGTAGAACACAATATTAACACTATTTCAGTACCTAAACATTTGTAGACGCATTCAAATCTTCACTTGGTCAAGGGAGATAATGTTCATGAAGAGTTTGCAAAAAAAGTATAGATGTACACTGGAGCAGGCCAGAAACATACAACTTTTTGCCTAAACTTAGATAATCTTATCCATCTAAATATTCCAAGCTGGAGCTGCTACCACTCAAACCTGGCCGGCAGATATTTTGCTCTTGATGATATTTGTGAAGCATGCTGCAGGACTTTAACTTCAATGGATCTGATGTTATCCACACCATTCCATTCCACATGATACTGTTGTCATAGCACCAATAAACTAGGTCTGTTCATTTGTGTGTTCTAGATCCCGGAGCTATTGGGAGCTGCATGTTTTGTAAAAGTTAGATCCAATTATTCTGAGTGAAGAAATGAAGTCCGGCATGGTTGTTAGTTAGAACTCGGCATCCTTGGAAATGTCTGACCGATTGACACACGTATCACCCTGCAGGTGGTCATAACATGCGTAATGTTTATTTCCTGTGGAATCAGCTGATATATCCAATTGGGGAGTTGGTTTGCACAATTACTATGTGACCAATCCCCGGCTCTGATTTTCACCGCCTTTGTCATTCCACACCTTTCTGACCCAGCTAACCCAATCGATAGTCTGTATTGGTACTTCCTGTTCATCCAGTACATCCATTGTGTAGCAGTCCTGTTGCGAATTATATCAGAAGTGCTGAATCCATAACCTGAAGGTTGGAATCAACTGTAGACATTTAATATCAAGACTCAGATCATCGAAATGTTTATGGCCTTCATTATATTTCATTCTTTCATCATACACAGCCAAATGTAATTCTTTATACCAGTTCAAGGATTGAATATACTGCATGGTGCAGGTGAAGAATTTTATCTATAGAAATGATCATGATGATATATATAACAAAAATAATCTCACCTGTACTTAATAGTTCTGGGACCTGACCATGGTGCAAGATTTTGCAAAGTATGGAATGAATACTATGAGAACTTAATCCAGTCTATAAATGTGTGATCAATAATATGAATCCTGCAGAACGATGATGGATCTTGGCCACTGGTTGAATTGGAGTTTTATGATGTTCATTTTAGTGGCATGAGCATGATAAGAAGCCAGAAAATTATAATCTAGAACAGGATTGTTTATATCAGTAACTTTTCTATTGAGCAATGTTTTGGTAAAGGTTCTATCCGTGCAATCAGTCAAAATCTCTGTATTTTGAAAGTTTACAAAATTTCTTCCAATTCAATAATGTACATGTGGAATGTAGATACTCCTTTGTTTTAACTACAATTCAGAATAAGTTTTCAGAATCCCAGGTTTAAACAAGCAAATTCAGCAAAAGATCTGATGGTGTATGTGCAGACTCAAATACTAATGGCCTGACATAATACATCAGTATTAATACATGTAGTAGGATACACAGCAGCTGGACTTAAAACTGCATTATACTTCCAAGGGGCATACATGTGTCACAGCACACAATGTGCATGTCAATAAACGGTACCGGATAATTGAAAAGAAAAGGTTTACAATGTTATATCTAAAAAAAAATCAGCATAAAAAGTATATGTATATTATTTATCAGCTTTATTAAATACAGACTCATGCAGGTAGATCTAATTGGTACTTCTGCAAAATCAAACAATTATTCCACTGTTTTCACTCATTCGTTTTAAATGGACTGTAAACGGAGGAAACTGAGAATTGTATCCTAAGTCAAGGTAATTTGATAGATTCAAGAATCTAATTCACTATAGAGTGATCAAATAACGGTGGACTGGACTGAACTATGTTCTGTAGATAACCCAGTCGAGGCAATTAAAAATATATACAATTGTGTGACGACGGAATCTTCGAATATTTTAGAAACTTATTATCCACGATCACGTTTGGTCAGTGTTTGTTGTTTAACTTAACAAAACCTTCAAATATTTACACATATATGTTGCAAAGGTCATCTGACGACCGCTGTCACTATAGAGTGAGCAAATACATTATTTTTATATCACATAATGAGCTACAGCTAATTATGTGACCTAATTATGTATCTCTATTGGATTCCATTAACATTGTGTTAACAGCGAATAGACAGTCCTGAGATCGAACTCTTTAGTCGCAAAAGGCGCGAAACGACGTCATTGCTCACGTGACATTACACTGAGGTTAGACAACGAAACATTTCTTTACATTCTCTTAGACACAACGGAAGTAACAGCGGCTCTAAACAAAGCATCAGCTGTTCTATCAATTTCAGTGCCGTGATCGCCTCCCGCGCAACTGGGAGATTGTTAACCTAGGCTCCAATGGAGCGTAACAGGTTTTTCCTAGAAAATCTTCTCTCATACTTGAGATAAATTTCTACAACTTGGCGAAGTAAAAGATAGTACATCCGCTCAAATTATGTGTTCAAATCAGAGCTGAACTAGCTTTTTTCGGAGTTTTTTCCATTTACTTCTGTGTTAAAATTAGGCTTTTCAAAGGGAGGAAAATCCCCAAGTGACGTCACTGTATCATACAGAATTGGACATGCTGTATTATTTTATTAACGGACTTGGTTGTATTTTCAGTATTTTGAAAGCCTCTATGATACATATATTCCGATATTTGTGGCATTGCCCTGTGCCTGACCTTGTCCCCACGTCACGTTTCGCGCCTTTCACGGCTAGAGACTTCGAATCCGGGACTGTCCTACTGAAGTCAACTAGAGTTCCCGATTCAATATTAGGGCGTTTTCTCATGACTATTAGTACCAATTTACAAATTAGTAGTGAAACAAATAACAGTTAGTAGTGTGGTTGTTTTTCCAGAGACAAAACTTCAACGGTTTGGGGGTGAGGTGGGGAGCAGAAGCAGGGGGGGGGGGGGTCTGGTCAAAATTGAGAAAACAATGTTGCCCATTCTTTATGACTATATCGATTAGTTCTCCAGGTCAGGTACATGTTTGTTCAGGTGCAATTTTAACCTTTAAAATCTTAATATGAGTGGTAAAACTTTCATCTGATTGCTGGAAAAGTATTAATCATAGAGGTGCGAAATTTGGCATGGTTATTTCGAATTAGGGGGAGAAAAGCGTCGTCTCAGTTTTCCATACATGTACGTTGTGCCGAGATATTATCAATGTTCAAAGTGCGTCCATTGAATTTCATCCATTTTTGTTCAATTGAAAACACATAAAATGGCACAGAAAAAAATTCGGTCAAATTTTGAAAAACCGAAGCAGTGACATTTTATTGAAGGTTTGTTCTACTCACCAAAGTAAAACGAAATATTTTCAATTTCCAGAAAAAAACGTTCGGAAAAAGGAGGCTCATTTTATGAAAAGGGAAGGATTTAAACTCGAATAACTTTATACCTATGATCACACCCATTATATTCGCGCGTTTGTTATCCCAGAGAAATGAATTTTCCAATAATATATACATGCACCGGTAGGCTGATCATATTCATAGCTCATCACATCGCATGAGAGTATCATCCTTGGGATACTATGAGAGGTTCATCCTTCGGATACAATGACAGGATCATCCTCGGGACACTATGGGGTGGGTGGGGGGGCCTCATGAGAGGGCAGCAATGTTTTGCTGGAAAGACCAGGCCTATGGAGGATCATCCCTTGGAGACAATTAAACTTTAATAGAGTAGCTGATCGGATTCTACTCACCAGCCAATATTTCGCTTTTTAGCTGATATATTGCTGAACCCGACGTTAAACCTTAATTCTCTCTCTCTCTCTCTCTCTCTCTCTCTCTCTGCTTTACCGGTTTTGAGCAAGAAAGAGTTAGAACATAGTAGACGGTACAGAAATCTTAGTTGTCTTTTAATTTTGTAGAACCTGTGTACCCTACGGGGGATACGGACTAAACCCCAGTGGACAAAACACCAACGGACAAAACACCAGCGGACAAAACCCCAGGCAAAACACCACTTCATTTTTTTTTTTTTAAATTTGTGTTTACTTCTAAATATGAATTTAATTCTGAGTATTTTTTAATTCTGAGCAGATAATCACAAGGACAACCAAGACCGCTAAAGTCGTTCCTTGTACATAGTCCAGTAAATCTAGCGCATTTTGGGGGTCAACCCACCACAAATTGCAACAGAATTTAGTTCACTTGTATGCATTTCGGAAAGGTCCCCAGAATAACATACTAAAAGTCTACAATCTCATATGCATGGGAAATATCTTAAATTTCAAGTTGAAATTTGAGGTATTTTTCGCGAAATTTCGGTGTTTACCTGTCTCTTGTTCCTATAAGAAAACCTTGTACTTGGTACTAAGCGTGGCAGAAATGGGTCATTACTTACACTCATTCCATTCGTTATCATATCAAGGTTATACTCAGCCTAAATAATACCTTTGCACGAAAATATTTATGGAGAAATTCAAAATGGCGGATTTATGGGGTCATTCCAAATCTGAACTTTTTACCATTTTCATGACAGTCCAGGCAATATATCTGTGTTTTTTAAGCTGGACCCAAAACAAAATGCAACAAATTTTTTTTTCACTGGTATGCATTTCTAATAGGTTCCCAAAACAACATACTAAAAGTCTACCAAAATCTAGTTGGTGGAGATACGACTTTTTCTAAAACAAAGATACACAATCATGCTTCATATAAGAAGATAGAACATATTGGATTTTCTCTGAATAAGGACAGTTTATCATCCAGAAATCCAATCAATACATGATGATCTAAGATACATTATTCTATGGCGGTGAAAACATTTGCATTCCCAATGGATTTGCTCATAAAAGTCGATAGCAAAATGATAGTTCAGCACCAGGGTATATAATCATACATGGTAATATCCTGCCAGTTGGCATTATTTCCATTAGCATTGTTATCCGAAAGGGAACTGACAAGCTGTGATATATTTTCTTTCAACCTATGACAATCACAGACAATAGTTCCATCAACTTATAAAAATATAACTCTATTATCACGAGCACGTGGCAAGTGTCAGGTTCGACATTCAATAGTGGTTGTACCTTGTTGAAAAAAATGCATCCTTGCCAATCAGGAGAGAGAGAGAAATTAGATTCAACGTCGAGTTTAGCAATAGTTCAGATATATAACGACAACCTGCCAAACATTTATGATCCATCACAATTGTTTGTAAGACAAATGTTGTTGATGAAAGAAGAATAATTATGCAGATCCGAATATATCATTTAATTATCAAACAAATAATACTTTGAATTATAGACAAAGTTGACGGCATAACTTATCATGTTTCATTTTACATTCTGGTTCATGGTAACATTATTACGGGAAGTGACTTCTCATACATATAGTTGATGTCTTTTATTGTTATTCCTCATGAACACTCCCATAAGTTGAGGAATATTTCACATCAATCCCAATACCAGTCTTCGCCAATGTCATTTTCAAAGGTCTGGGTTTGATGAGTTTGCACAGCTCAGTCGTTTGCATTCTCCACACACACTTGAACAATCCAGGCCATGATCCTTACAGGCGCATCTGCTTCAGCTGCAATCCTTCTTGCAGTTCCACCTGATAACCTCAAGTAACCCCTGAAGGTGGTAGTAGATCAGTTTCACAGGGAGAAACCGATTGAATTGTCCACTCCCATTTTTGTGGCTGCAATGAATGGTCTTCCCCTCAAGTCAATTCCTTCGTCTGGGTTACTACTGTATAAACATATAAGCGTTTTCTATGCTGCTGCAATAAATGACCTTCATCGGGACTCCCATGACCAGGATGAACACTTCAGTTTGTTGGCGAAATAGCTCAGTGACAGTTGTCTTCTTCAAGGCAGCACCCTTGGCAGTGCCATATGGTCGGAATACTGTGTCACAGCCCAGAATGGCACAAGCAACATATTTGTACAGACTTGCATTCCCAGCACAGCCTTTGTCTTCTTGACATTCCAAATTCTCCGGCCCCGCTAGTAACATGGTCATTCAGTCAAAGAAAGACGAATTCCTAGCAAACAACGTCAACAATTAGCAGTTCATTACTCTTATGAGTGACCAGTTGGAAAGGGCGGGATGTTTCATATGCAGATGTTTTTATTGTAAAAACTGCCGTGTAATCGACTGAAAGCATCAAAACTTTGGTTGGTGATGATATTGACCTGTTAGTTCTGCTCTGTTTTCATGCAGACATGGATGACAATGACACTTACTTTCAGCCAAGAGAGAATGCAAAGAAACGGATAGTTTGGAATGTCAAGAAGACAAAGGCTGTGCTGGGAATGTAAGTCTGCACAAATATGCTGTTTGTGCATACTGATCATATGGCATTGATAAATGTGCGGCCGTAAAGAAAACAACGCTCAATGAGCTATTTCGGCAACAAGCTGAAGTGTTCAACCAGGCCATTGGGAGTCCCGATGGAGGTTATCTATTGCAGGTGCTTGTGTGTTTATACAATGGTAACCCTGACGAAGCAATTGGCTGCATGAGATACAAGCGTTTCTGTGGCAAAAACGAACCATATATGTGCAGGTACAAAACCTTTCACTATCATCAGCATCAGCTAAGTATCAAGGTTCGCGTGTTTAGAGTGGAAGGGGAGGACCATCCATTGCAGCCACAAGACTGAGGGTGGACGGCTTCTCTCTGTGAAAACTGAACTGCCACCAGTTTCACTGGCACTCTTCGAGGTTATCAGGTGCAACTGCAAGAAAGGTTGCAGCTGAAGAAGATGCATCTGTAGGAGCATGGACTATATTGTTGAAAATGTAAAATGAAACATGGTAAATGGCATGGTAGAACGTCATGGTAGAACATCAAGTTTGCCTATAATCTAGATTATTATTTGTTTGATAATTAGATGATAGGATCTGCATAATTATTCGTCTTTCGTCAAAACATATCTGACACACAATTGCGATATATCATTAATGATTTGCAGAGCTGTACTTTCCAGCAAGGCACAAGTTGTGATAATAGAGAGATATCTCCACGAGTGGGTTTGTGGAAATATTATCTTTGACAGGTTGAAGGAAAATATATCACAGCTTGTCATTTCATTTATTTTGGGAGAGAATTCCTCTTTCATATGATTATGCTAATGGCAAAAATGGTAACTGTCTGAATATTAACATGTATAATACATATAGCCTGATGATGAACAATCAGTTTGCTATCTACGCTTATGAGCAAATCCACCGGGAAGACACATGTTTTCACCACCATGGCATACTGTACCCTGGGTCATTTATTAACTGGATTTCTGGATGATAAACTGTCCTTATTCACGGAAAAAACAATATTCTACTTTGCTTATATGAGGCATAATGGCCTAGCTATTATGTATTATAAAATGGCGAATCTTTGTTTTCAAAAAAAGTCGTATCTCCACCAAATAGATTTTGGTAGACTTTTAGTATGTTGTTCTGGGAACCTATTAGAAATGCATACCAGTGAAAAAAATTCTGTTGCAATTTATTTTGGGTCCAGGTAAAAAAACAGATAGATTGCCTGGACTGTCATGAAAATGGTAAAAAGTTCAGATTTAGAATGACCCCATACATCCGAATTTCTCCATAAATATTTTCGTGCAAGGGTATTATTTTAGGCTGAGTATAACCTTGATATGATAACGAATGGAATGAGTGTAAGTAATGACCCATTTCTTTCACGCTCAGTACCAAGTACAAGGTTTTCTTATAGGAGCAAGAGACAGGTAAACACTAAAATTTCGCGGAAAATACCTCAAATTTCAACCTGAAATTTAATATATTTCCCATGCATATCTGTTTGTAGACTTTTAGTATGTTATTCTAGAGACCTTTCGGAAATGCACTGCAGCAAAAACAATTCTGTTGCAATTTGTGGTGGGTCAAACCTCAATTTGACTGGACTACATCTCAAGTAGTATTCAGAAGAGGTAGAAATCTTAGGGAAATGCTGAAAAAATCACAAGTTTACGCAAAGTAAATCTCCTGGCTGTGTCCTGGGGGGCATCCGATTGAATGAGTGTGTTGTGAAAGTAGGGCTATGGCCAGCATGCGCAGACAGGAAATTGTTTGAAAAGGGCAATGAAATTGACATTTCGGGGTCGATATGGACCAATATTGATCCGAATGGGACGTGTGAGGTATACTAATCAAGCAGTCGTGGACTAGATGCGGGGTGGGGTGATGTATGCGCCTGCAGTGCACTCGGGAAGTAGTAGAGAAAGGAAACATTCTGAAGTGCAAAGGAGCGCGTTTGGGGAGAGGTGACCATGTTAGCTCTGGCTACCTGGTAGAGTTACCTCAGAGAATGTGTACAGGTGTGTGTGGAAGAAGAAGTGAAGGAGGAGGAGGAGGAATCGGGCTGAGTGAATGAGTGAGTGAGTGTGAGTGAGGAGGAGAAGTGAATGTAAATATTGACCTTAATTTAATAAAAAAAATATAGATAAAATCTCTTGATGTTGTTGTATGGCTAATATAATTTTTTCATACAAAAGTTAAAATTGGGGGTTTTGTCCACTGGGGTTTTGTCCGCTGGGGTTTTGTCCTACCCATAGATTTAGTCAATCTGTTATAATATAAGAAGGTGTACTTCATTCCACATATAAGTTTGAATTCATAAAATTTCATTATTTTACCGTCTCTGTTAATGAGGTATCATTTTTTTATTCCAAGTTCGTACCAGTTTTCTGTGAATAATTCAGAATTTTGAAAATGACTGTTGAACCATAGCGCTTCATTATATAAATATACTGTACGTTTTACTTTCATTGAATTTTGCACCAGCACCAGGCCTCGAATGTATCTTCGCAGAAAGGGTTATCAATATTACGTATTATTATTTCCGTATACTCTGGCCCTAGGTTACGTATGCCAAGCCATGATCAAGCGATGTAGAATCGGTCATACCCGATTAACTCACGAACATTTACTAAAAAAGGAACCAGCTAGCAGCCCCAAGGTGTACTCCATGCCACGAAGATCTCTCAGTGAAACATATTCTGATCGACTGTATAGATTTTAAGGTTGTAAGAGATTCTTTTCATCAAGCAGCTACTTTAGAAGAACTTTTTAGTCGGGTAAAATAACACTGTATTTTAGGTTATTTGAAAGAAATCGGTTTGTTGCAAAAGTTTTCGTGTATGTACATGTTATTTTTTTGTGTGTTGTGTTGGTTACTTCTAGATTGCTGGGTTGTTGACTTGTTTGTGTTGAAATGCTTGGAGTTTTGTTTGATCGTCGCTATATAGCTGAAATATTGCAGAATATTGTTAAACTTTAGTTCTCTCTCTCTCTCTCCCTATAACGATGGTGTGAATTGAGCTAGACGATAAAATTAAAGTAAAGGTGGCCAATGTATCCACATGGAATTTTCTGTGAGATGAAACTTCACACTGTTGGCACTTCATCTGATAGCTGTGCTCTACGCAAGAGACAAATGTTAATACAAAGTATGACAGGAGATAGAAAACATTTGAGGTCAATCAAGTTAAAGCCGAGGACTTCCACGACGCTAGTGCTCAGCCTTATCACACGATAATAGCAAAATAGGCGCATAGGTGTAAGATCTTTGACGTTACGTTTCGTAATTTGTCTAATTCCATTTAACCTGGGCATAGGGACCCTATGAACTCCATGTACTTCAAGATTCTCATGGTGTTCATATGAACAATCACAATTAGAAATCATGTGAAAAATTCTGAGGTACCGGCGTTCAAGCTCGCACACTGCAGCTCACGGCTCGCCAGACGATGCAATTTTACTATGGCCCGAGGTAACAGGGTCAAATATAAACATCTATATCTAAATAAATATAGGTTTCGTGAATATATTTAGAGAAGAAAAGCAACTCCGAGTAGGGATGACAATTTCATTCTGTAGATTTCGCTATTAGTTATAGCATCTTCAGCAGTGAACAAAGTTACAAACAGCTCTATACGCGCAGTATATATTCAAGGTATAATGTGATCTTAGCCAATACACATATACGAATAGGTAAGCCAGTAATGTCAATCAGATTGGACAGATATTAAAATGTAATTTTCAGAAAATTGTTGTAGACATTAAGGATAGCTATCCCCTTAGAGGAAGTTTTTGCACCTCCATGACAATTTGTCGTCTGTATCAATAAATATACAATATAACCATAATAAACTATATATTTTATGAAAGTATACATCGTAGGGATTTCAACTATATGATTTGTATAACTGACGCTGCTACTGTGTAGAAAATATTCCAATTTTAAAAAATTAAAATGAAAACAATAGCGTCCATTTTTCAATTGAAATTTCATGAAAACTGTTGGTCTTGTTTCAACTTTGATGGTATACCTTGGTAGGAAACAATTCGAACTAGTAAACTGTATCTCATTTTTTAAATTTTTGCCTGGTTTTGTTTTTATAACTATTTTACTAAAATAAATTGAAAAAAATATACTTTTTTACGGTCGTTTGTCTTAAAAGTTGGATAATTAAAAAACGAAGCCGAACTTACAAAAAGTGTGATAAAGTTTTCTAGATCACCTCATAAGTAACAAGCATGCCAAATTTCAAAAGCGTAGCATGGATACTTTTCGAGAAATAAACGTTGAATTTCGGATTTTGTACAAAAATGAAAGGCTAGAAATGGGGCAAAATGTGTCCAGCTATACATCTGATGAATTAATCCCTATTTTTTGCTTGAATTCTATTGTCAAATAATTTTTAATACAATTTTGACCCTCTAAGGGGATAGCTATCCTTAAATGTTAGGAGGTAGCAATATACAAATGTTGTGATTACAGGTGATACAATACACAATCTAATTGATGAAAACAATACACAATGAATAAAGTATGGCGATATAGCGCGTATATATCTACGTTGAATATTTCTACATGTCATGAAGTTCAGATAAGGATCTGTCATAACTAATAGCGAAATATACAGAATGAAATTGTCATCCCTACTCGGAGTTGCTTTTCTTCTCTATTATTGGAAAATCATCAGTGGTTTCAATGAATATATTTGCTTCTGCAGACTTTCTATAATATATCACCTTCCCTGTGGTGTAAATTAATATACTTTATGATTGTGCCAAATTACGTCAAAATTTGATCTGCAAGTTGCAGTTCAGCTTATCCGTTCTCATGTAAAGTGAATGAGAGGACGGCTGGACCGACGAAATAGGTCTAACAAAGATGATTTTTGCACTCACTTGCGCTAGCAATGGAAAATTTATTTACCCCTCACCAGAATGATAAAGGCTTACTGGACAAGTCTGTGTAGATATATTTGTTCATAAATGATGAGCAATTACGTGAAATTCAGGTATTTTGAGGGTTTCTGGTTGGCCGAAAGCTAATAGGTTAAGCAGTGACCGCTGGCATACACATCGTCGGCTTAGCGCGCGAGTTAACACCTCTTACATTCTGACTGGAATTTCTCGGTATGTCAAATTTATTAAGAATACTGGCGTGAGTGAGTGAGTGAGTGAGTGAGTGAGTGAATATGTTTTAACGTCGCTTTCAACACTATTTCAGTCATATCACGACGTTGGTTCCTATTTATTTTCACACCCGGAAACCACAATACTGATCAGCTATACGGATTTGATATTCGAAACATCATGATGTCTTGCCGGCATCATTGAAAACCGCTTCTCTCTTGCAGGAAAATAGCTTGTATTTACGGTTATTTATTTTAATTGGTGCTAATGCTGTTATGCGACTTAGGTATTTAGATTATGGACTCGAAAATACTTTAATGGACGACGGTTGAATATTGAATAACGGACTAGACGTTTGTATAAACAAGAATGATGGCTGGACTAAATCAGTTGAGGGATGCCGAGTTTGAGTCTGGTCATGTTAGCGTAGGTATTCTTTATGCCTTTTGTTCCTTTTGAAATAGCCAGCCGACGTCTGTTCTGAGGTGTTGTTTCTTTTATATGTATATATATTTTGAAAACACTATATGGATATAACATGACAAATGTTTATCGATACTGTATTCTCCTCAAAGTGTTTTCATAGAAGATATGAAAGCGCTTTGCTGTGCGGAAAATACAGTACCTATAAACACTCGTCATGCTATATTCGTATATTGTTATATATCTAGACAACCAAGTAGCCCAGCCATATAGCTTTATACGCACGAAAAACAATAAATGGAACAATCGGAGATAAAATCGTCATAACTGAATTGCACTATAGGTAAAACCTGCGATGTTTCATCAAAAAATGTCTATTAAATTAAAACTCAAAGTAATGAAAACAGCTAACAAGCTTATAAAAAATGCGATCAAGCAATTGGATAAAAGATCTGATACCCACCAATCACTGTCATGATCAGGGATCAGATTATGTAGGATGACATTTCCATGTTGGCTAGATGGGTATCACACTGTATATTTCCACTGAAATCGATTTCAGTTTTCATAAGCATGGCAGCTGTTTCCACTACTTTGAGCTTCTGACTTTCACATTTCTATTTCTTTTTCTTTTGCTAATGATGGCCTACCATTTAATTCAGTTATGCCGATTTCATCACCACAAAAGTGCCATTAATTATTTATGTGGGTGAAGCAATATGGTTGATCTTCTTTGTTTCTAGATAATCCTTCATCTTCAAGAGGAGGTTGCCTATTACCGCCAGCGCCTCTTCATTCTTTTGCAAGTAATCGCTTCTTCCATCTGTATCTGAAGACGCTTTGGTGTGTAGCATAGGAACAGTGTTCCTTTGACAGGGTGTTCTTCTCCTGAGATTTACTGTGCAGTAGGCAGCTGCAATAAAAGCGCGGCTGAGATACTAAGGCTACGTCCGAGAATCCACCGTATTCTCGAATCTGAATGTGAGGTGCCGAGGGAAGCTTTCCTGTAGAGTCATATGGTTGCTCTTTAGTCGCCAGACGTCGTCAATTTTTCCCACCTCTTGCATATCGCTCCAATTCCATTAAAGGTTTGGATATTAATGACAGTTTTGGCTTAAAGACCTCTTGTATATACGCAATTTTGACTCCACCAAATGTCATTATCAGTGCCCTTTTCTTTCGAAACGTCTATAGCCTGTCAACCAAGCAAAGACTGCAAATGGCCCATAAGACACGTGTGTTGAGACGAAGATGGGCATGGCGCTGTTCTATATCTATGTGGTGCATGTGTGTTGATGGTGTGTTTTCCAAAGGTAAAACGCAGGGACATATAAATAAAAACCTTCACACCGGGGACACACCTCAACGAAGATTGGAAATCTGTTTCTCTGGTCATTTTATACAACTCTCCAGTGAACAAGCGCTGGATGAGCGCAAAGACCTCCGTCGAGGCAACAGGGTTCGTAGGGGAATACATCACTGAATAACATAGGGCCGGATGCCAGGCTCAATTTTGCATTTGTTGGACGTTAACTTCACCAATGGTAATTAACCTGGGATTGAGGGTTCCCCACTAGCATGTCCAGCTACATGTGTAGGGATGTGGAAGTCACATTCTCCGCAAATAATTTGTGTCTGATTTCACGTGCTTAAAATATTGGGATATGGAATAGAGTATATTGATGGAAAACCTGGAATACTGCTTGAGACATTAGGCTCCTTCCCACCCCAACCTCCCCCTGAGAGGACGCCCCCACCCAAATCAACACGTTAGCGGCAGAAATGATACCCTGTGTGCCTAGATTTACCAACTTGCTTGTGATTTTGTGCTATAGGCCCTACACATCAACACTTCATATTTTGTATGTGTACAGTATAGCATCCTCATTGACAGAATCCTCTACAAAACACACCTGATTTTACCGACACTCCGTTCTGATCTGTCTCAGAATCATGTGATGTGGATTCAATGCGCTCTGAATAATTTTGTATACTGGTGTTACAGGTCACCTTCACCATAATGTATCAATTATCATGAACTTGTACATGTATCACATTCATATTGAATGGTGATGGCTGATGAGAATATTGCCCATATGGAACAAATGGCTGGATTCCAGCGAATAAAAAGTTAATGTTAATCATAAACAACATACAATTAATAATACTATCAAATAATTATGTTTATCCCTTGTCGACATCAATATAATACAGACAATATTATGACTGAATCATGGTAACAGATATTCAAGGGTATATATGTCTACACTAAACTGAAGGAGACCCATGATGCGTATTATATTATGTTGTAAAAATTCACTTGCTAATCTCGATTATGTTGCTTATTGTGAAAATAAATGAAGTTATGAAAATAAATTTAGTATGATTGCCCATTTCCCTCAAATTAGAAATATCTTCAGTAGCTAAAGTTAAGCCAATCATAACAATATATAAAACCATGGTATTGTTGTAATATCACCCAGGTATTTATCTTTGGTTAAGAATGTAATGAGATACATATATACCTGTTCTTTGTGTTATTCTGTATGCAGTTCATTCTGTATGTATTTTATACATGTACATATTTATACATGTACATTTCAATTCCACCAGAAGTGGAATTGAAATTTGAATAAAATAATGAAAATATGTTCGATTCTTACCTCTACTCAGGAAATGAAGTCTTTGTTTCTAGAAGCTAATTCATTTTAGACACTCAAGTCCTTACCTGGTCAAGGGAGATAATTTTGCAAAAAAAACACCAACAAAAAGAAGTATAGATCCACACTGGTGCAGAGCAGAAAGTGTTATGACCTTTGATGATATTTGTGGAGCATGCTGCAGGACGTCAACTTCCATGAATCTGATATTATCCCATTCTACTTGATATTTTTGCCATAGCACCGATAAACTAGATTCCTTCATTTATGTGTTCTAGATCCAGGAGCTATTGGGAGCTGCAGGTTTTGTAAAAGTTAGATCCAATTATTCTGAGAGAAGGAATGAAGTCCGGCATGGTTGGTTTAAGTTAGAAATGGGCATCCTTGGAAATGTCTGACCGATTGACACATGTATCACCCTGCCGGTGGTCATTACATGTGTAATGTTTATTTCCTGAGGAATGCGCTGATATCCAAATTTGTTGTGGCCAATCACTGACTGATTTTCACCACCTCTCTCATTCCACACCTTTCTGACACAGCTGAACCAATCAATAGTCTGTTTTGGTTTTTCCATTTCATCCAGTACATCCATTGTGTAACAGTCCTGTTGCATCTGATATCAGAAGTGCTGAATCCATGACCTGCAAGCTGGAATCAATTGTATACATATTTAATATCAAAACTCATTTCATTGAAAATGTTTATGGCCTTCATTATATTTCATTCTTTCGTCATACACAACAAGATGAAATCCATTATACCAGTTCGCACCTTTCATACGTGTGCTTAATAGAACTGGGACCTGACCATGTTACAAGAATTTGCAAAAGTATGAAATGAGAACTGAGTACTATGAGAACTTAATCCAATCTATGAGTGATCAATAATATGAATTCTGAAGAACGATGATGGATCTTGACCACTGGTTGGATTGTTGGAGTTCATGTTAGTGGCATGAGCATGATAAGAATCCAGTATATCATAATCTAGAACAGGATTGTTTTTATCTGTAACTTCTCTATGGAGCAATATTTTGACAAACGAAAATTAGATCACAAAAGAGAATACGTATACTGTGTTTGAGGAATATTTCTGTCTCCCCAATGGAAGGCGAAATTTGAATGAATGGTCTGTGTTGTCAGTGTGTCTGATGTCCCTCTTGCAAAGACAAGAAAATTTTCTATGTAATTTATTTATTATTTATTTTTTTCTGGAATATGTGTCAGAAGAGTTAGTACTTAACTAAGAATTATTTTTTTTAATTTTCTTCCTAGTCCCCTGTTGGCGTATTTAAGCATTTTTGGCAGCTCTATTTAGCTCCCTGTCAGATATGCATATTTGTGGAATGAAAGCGAGGCCGCCAATCTGTGACGTCACAGACGCGAAAGCTCGCCAATAACAGGTAGCAATTTAGTATGGATTACATACTGGGAGAGAGTTAACTCCCTCTGTACCGGCATTTTTAACAGTTCCAGGCTGGTATCAAAACTGTCAGGAACATGAATGAAGCGAAGATATACTTATCATCGCCTACGCGGTTTCAAAGACGATACTCCAAGCTTTCGAACAATATATAATATGATGAAAATACTTGTCTAGAAATAATTCATTTCTCCATGTCAATGATAGGCAATTATTAAACTATATTTCTATCGGTACAATTGTACCGATACGGTACAGAGAGGGTTAATCAGCTGTGACAAATCCAATTATCGGCTTTATCTGAACAATTCGACTCGAGAATACTACCGCCTTATAAATAAGCAGTGTAAATTGAAGATGCCGTATTGTGCGGCCTACGGCTGTACAAACGAGCAGAAAGAGGTTTTGGGGTGAATTTTTTTCTCGTTTCCCGTGGAGACCATCCGTCGGAAAAAATGGGTGCACTTATTTACAGTTCAGTGGTTCTCCAAAAATCACGAAAAAAATCGCCAATTTAAACAATGGTTTTCCTGTCATTGCAGTTCTGTTTATTTTATAATATACATCTTCCCCAGGGATTCGTGTTTAGAATTAGTGCACGAGCTAAAAATAGCTCACGTCAAAATATTGAGGTCAGCAGAGGGTATTTGAAAGTCAGGCGAGTGGTTGCAATATAATACAATATAAAATATGTCCGTTTACGTGAGCTAAATATCACTCTCGTGACATGAATTTACTAGACTGTTTGCGTGCAGGTGAGCTGTCTGATAATATCACCAACACCCGTTGTGTGAGAAATTCTCCCCCCACCCCATGTATCTGCGAAAAGTCGGGAGCAGGACAGCTAGAAATTCGCAATCTGTTCTTTCCTATCAATTACGCTAGCTGGACGGCATATTCCTACTGGAAATAATTTATTGAATACAGATTTGCCAGAAGTACAAAAAAATGAACTAAATCTTTACGGTACATGATATCTAACGTCGTCCTTTCAAACTGACCTGAACGAAAGAGAAAACTTCAAAATTGGAGTACGTCTCAGTGTTGAAATTTTACCAGGTAGGCCTGGATTAACAAATTATTTCGATCATTGTCTAAATATTTATTCATTCTATGCATAGGGAGCCTATATATAGCGTCCGGCATCGATAATAACATACCAGTATGTGTTTACAAGTCGACCTTGTTCCGTGTGTGACGGTTCGTCTGCTTCAGATTCGCTGCTCTGTTCCACCTCATTTCGGTCGTTTGGTACGGGTTCAAATTGATACGGCAGAACGTCAAGATGTCCATTTATGTCCTCTGTATATAGATCATCATCACTGGCATATTCCTCCATGGTTTCGAATCGTTTTCCGTTAATTATACAGCGATACACGCGATGGAGTAATCGCAAATCCACAGCTTAATATATATCATACAGCTGCCTACAGGAGACGATCGCTTGTCTGACGTCACGCGGTCACGTGACGCCTAAGCTCATTAACGGGTTAACTGAAGGAAATTGAGTTACAGGTCTTTAATTAAAAAGGCTTAAATACGCTCACAGGGGACAAGGAAAACAATTTTAAAAAATTTCTTAGTTAAGTACTAACTCTTCTGACACATATTCCAGAGAAAAAAAATATTGATAAAAATCCTTTAATATGAGAGATCTAACAATAGAAGTACACTTACCCCATTTTTCAATCGGGAGCAATATTTTCAGTTGAACTGTGGATATGGTTCCCATGTGATGTCATTCATTTGGCATACAGGAACAAATCTTGATAATTTATAACTCAGCTATTATTAATAAGTAATATACGATAAAGTTTAGGCAGATTCGACTAATAACAAAAATGCTACGGTGATTAAACTATACCGACCCCCTTTTCTCGGCAAAGTAAACTGAATGTCTGTAGGTTGGCCATAGAATAAAACTGCACCACTTTGGAACTCTACATCCACCCTGGGTGATACCCTCAATAGCCATAGAAAGTCATAGTACAGATGGAAATTATCTTGCCGATAGGGTGAACAATTTCACTAAAACCCGATCCTGGCTCCCAGTCTATAGGACTTTCACATATTGTGTACATATATTTTCTCTTGCCGTTACATTAAAACACAATTATTTTTAGGAAATTTTATATTTTCGATTTCAGCCGCACCACGTATAGGCCAAAATGCCCTTATCGTACCATCCCCTTTGTACATCGGAGCTATATTTGGTTTTTCTCTATACGAGTTGAACCAATGTAAATATTCCTGGTTCAATTTACCAGTATGTTGCAGATTGGGCACTAATGTCTCACTATTTCTCTGATTGTCTATAGCCCCGATCACAGGCACATGTGTACACACCACTGTAAATTTGCACACTGTGCAAAATAAAATGCACGTGTGCAAACTCAGCATGTGAACACAACTGCACGCGTGTGCATATTTGCATGGAGAGTAAATTTGCATCTGCTCCGGAAGTTGTGCAAAGGTATATCTACACATGTGTAAATTTGCACTGTGTGCAAATCAGGTCATGTTCGCAAACGCATAACAAATATGCATATTATGTATTTGGAGTAAAAAAGAGATAATACTGTTCAATAAATTTAGAAAAAATATTTAGTGAAACATTTATTACCGCCAAACAAAAATATTTTAGTGACATGGACACCTT
>JAVTVY010056708.1:0-30221 GCA_036873755.1 Hanleya hanleyi | reverse complement strand
AACAACAAAGGTTTACTTCATCACTTTCTTCTTCCTTCATGAACATTTTTCTCGTCCGAGAGAAATCCATTTGCAGAAAAACTACTATTTTCTTGTGTTTGACTACTGTCGATTTCAGTGTGGGATATGTGAGCTCTCGGCTCTTCCTCCAAGGTCAACTAGTTGCCAAGAGTTAAGCTCATTTTAGGTTATCATTCAATATAAGATGTGATATATGTTACATTCTCAGAAGCACAAGTTTGGAAGATCTCTGCTGTGATTTATATCTAGCGTAGTAAAAGTATATTTAGAGTAGGAAGGTATTGGTAAGCATTATGTCTGATGTAGCCACTCCTTCGTCTCGACATTCTGATCGTTGTACTGTATGTCAAACTTACAGGTCGCTTGTAGATCAACACTCGTCGTGCCATCTTTGCCGACCGCAAATTTGTACACAAAACAACCCGTGCAGTGAATGCGTGGACTGGGACGACGCAGTTTGGCATAGGTATTCTACCTTCATGCAGTCTACGGCTATAGCTACATCTTTAAACGTCGACCGACTGAAGGGGAAAAGAAGAGCTGCAGCCCAGCGTTTCTTACAGGGAATTCAAGCCTCAAATTTGAATCCCAGTCATATAGATTTGACGACCGTACCAACGGTAGTAAGGAACCCCCCCCCCCCCCGACACAGTACAGAGACGTTTTGAGCCCGGAAGATCATTCCGATATGGACCCTAAACATACAATGACAGCCCATGTCAACCTTTCTGATCCGGACCCTCTACATTTACATACCTTCTCATCCCGGATCCGGACATCATCATCCCGAAGTCCGGACTCCCCGGTCGAACTAGAGATGGAATCAGCTCCGAAGTCGGACTCTACAACTAAAGTAAAGAAACCGGCCACGGTACAGCTCAAAGCGCGGGATCCGGAACATCAACTTCCCGGAAAATCGAGCCAGAATGCAGACCGGAACCCGGATAACCGAGAACATTCCCGTAATCCGGACACTCGAACTACGGAGGACCGGAACGACCATACAAGGCACACAACCCGAAGTTCCGATCATCATCATTCCAGGGATAAAGATCGCCTTCCCCGTCCCGGACGTCGCTCCCGTAGCCCGGATCGTCGGCGAATCGAAAATACGGATCGAGAGAGGAACCGGAATCCGGACTCGGATTTTTGGCATTATCAGCGCCATTCTCGGATAGAAGATCGAGAGTGAGAGATGGCCAGACATAGAAGCCGGGAACCCCGAGAGAAATTTATCCGGACGAGTCCCCGTTAGCAACCACGTCCCGTAGTCCACCCAGATATCGGCGACAGAGTCCTTTATGGCCAGGGTTTGGAAATCGGAACTTATCTTCTCTGGGTCGATGTCAATCTCGCCGTAGATCACGCTCTCCCAGACGACACCAGCCAACAGAGACGATTGGACATCAGGCACAAGTTGGAAAATCTACGCATAAAGATTCTTCCAAAAACCGGACTACCTCCCCGAAACGAAAACGGACTTTGCGGGAATCTGACGCAATCCACTCCAGTTTAGCTGTTCTTTCATCACCACAGAAGCGTAAAGAAAGGACATGCACAGAGACGTTGCCGACAACCACGCCGTTGCCCCAGATGCAAATTTCAGATAAATCTTTGGAGAGTGAGAGAAGTCAGAGATCCCGATCAGCCCCAACTTCCCCACCACCGAAACGGAGACGCAGTCGTTCACCTTCGGCAGACTTGTCTGTATCACCACCACCGGAGTCTGACTCTGATTCGGACAAGAAAGAAGCTATTCAGTTCAAGACCAAGATGGCGGCGATTTATAAGCTCAAATCTAACATCGCCCGACCTTCTGAAGATGAGAAGTCCCAGGCTCAAAAGAAAAAGCGTTTAACGACAGCGTCTACTTCTGCTAAAGATCTACCCCTTGTAAACCAGGGCGACCCGACATCCTTTCCCCCATCCCCGGAGTGGAAAAGATTATTGGACCAGTACGAGGAAAATAAGCTGACTTCCAATGCTGTATACCCTAACGTCCGGGAGTCTTCAAACCTTATATACTTCACAACAGGTTACTACCGGATAAACCGGCACGTGTAGATGGTGACATCAGCACTATTTCTCTGACACCGAAACCGTCCATCATCGACCTCCCCGTCTTACATGCATTACAGGTTGAGAAGATGATGCTACATCAACATCGGATAACCTCTTACACCGACTATTTCATCGCTGGAATGAAAAATCTCATTAAGGAAATTGGCGAACGCCCTCAACAGAAGGAAGCCGTTCCCATCATGACGAACGAGGTCGATTTTTTGTGGGGATTCCTAGACTCCTTAGACAGAGCCAACGCCCACATCATGCAGACTGCCGCTTTCTCCTTTTCTACAGTACTTCAAGCGAGGAGAGTGGCTCATTTAAAACAACTGAAGACACGTTACACCCCATGCTAAGACGACATTACTACAGCACCCTTTCGCCTCACACATGTTGTTTAACGATGCCATCCAGACTGTCAGATCAGAGGTTCAAGACGAGAGATCTTCCCGACTCATTGACGTTTTAGCGAAACAGCGCCCCACTCTGGACAAGTTCAGCAAACCGAAGGGTCAAGGGAAGACTTCAGGACAGAACTTTACCAAGAACACCAAGAGCGACCAGCCCAAACGTGGCAGCTTTCGAGCTAAAGGCAAACTATGTGGTGAACCTCAGTTCCAGCCCCCGGCCACTAGGGGAAGGGATTCCGGACACCGTAACTAATCAACTGATACCTCCATCCAATCTCATCATTGCTCCATTTCATCAGTTTCAGCATCTGGTCGTCGGAGGACGTCTGCAGACGTTTTGGCAGAATTGGGAGTCCATTACCAACGACAGGTGGGCCATAAGAACCTTAAGAGACGGATTTCATCTCACATTCCTCAAGTACCCACGTCTCATCACGCATCCACAGCCCCCGAAATTCCCGATTCGAACGGAACATCCGCAGACCTTAATCTCTTCAGTTCAGATGTTAATCCAGAAACAATTACAAGCGTCTAGTCCGTCATTCATAATCCAGCCGTCGTCCATTAGAGAATATCCGTGTCCATAATCCAAAGACCTATTCCATTTCCATATAACAGTATTAGCACCAAAACCCAAGCCATACGAGAGACCAGCCAAGACGAAGACACTCCCGGGTTTTACAGTCCAGTGTTCCTCGTCCCAAAGAAGGGCTCCGAGCAACTGTGCATGATCATAGATCTTCGACGTCTAAACAAAGACCATCTAGCGACACCTCCAAGGTTCAAGATGCCGTCCATTCCTTCCTTGCGGTCCCTACTCTCACTGAAAACTTGACGCCAATCTTCATATTCCCATTTACTCACCTCATCGACGTTATCTTCGTTTCGCCATTGCCGGAAGGAGGTTCGAGTGGCAGGTTCTTCCTTTCGGCATATCCATCGCCCCGTGGTGTTTCACCCGCATCACTCAGCCCATCGTTTTTTATCTCGCCTTACGAAGTAAAGGGGAGATATTGTGAGGGGGGGAAAGAGGATGTCGTCGTCGGTGTCGGTGTCGGTGTCCCCTGCCTGGAAATGATAAGGTTTTTGGTTTAGCAAGTTAAAAAAAAATCTAGAAAAATTAGAAAAAATATAAAAAAAATATGGGGGGTGGGTATGCCACCTGGGGGTACTACCCCTGGGGTGCTCTAATGTTAAAATCCCTATGAATGAGTTTTGCGTTTAGCTGAAGTGCACATGTACATCTGTACTTGGAAAGTTTCTTGCAGTTGTCAGCTGCCATTGGATGATTATGAAACTTGGTACACATGTTTCTTATGATTAGAGGATGTACCTGTGCTATTTTTGAGAAGAAATATTAATTTTTCTCCAAATTATGACAAATGAATGAGTTTTCTGTTTAGGTAAATTGTACTTGTAGGCCTCTACATGTATACATATACATGTACATGGTAAGTTTGCTCCAGTTGTCGGCTGTCATTGGATGATTATGAAACTTGGTACACATGTTTCTTATGATAAGAGGATGTACCTGTGCTATTTTTGAGAAGAAATATTAATTTTTCTCAAAATTATGGCAAATGAATGAGTTTTCTGTTTAGGTAAATTGTACATGTAGGCCTCTACATGTATACATATACATGTACATGGTAAGTTTGCTCCAGTTGTCAGCTGTCATTGGATGATTATGGAACTTGGTACATATGTTTCTTATGATTAGAGGATGTACCTGTGCTATTTTTGACAAGAAATATTAATTTTTCTCCAAATTATGGCAAATGAATGAGTTTTCTGTTTAGGTAAATTGTACATGTACATCTGTACACCACAGTTTGCTGCAGTTGTCAGCTGTCATTGAATGGTTATGAAACTTGGTACACTTGTTTCTTATGATTACGAAACTTTGTACACATGTTTCTTATGATTGGAGGATGTACTTGTGCTATTTTTGAGATGAAATATTGATTTTTTTCTCCAAATTATGGCAAATGATTGAGTTTTGCGTTTAGCTGAAGTGCACATGTACATCTGTACACCACAGTTTGCTGCAGTTGTCAGCTGTCATTGAATGATTATGAAACTTGGTACACTTGTTTCTTATGATTAGAAGATGTACCTGTGATATTTAGGAGTTGAAATATTAATTTTTGTTCAAATTTTGAGGGTTTTGTCTTAATCTGCCAATAATAATGTACATGTATATACATGTACACCTGTACATGGAAAGTTTTCTGAAGCAGCTTTCATTGGATGAGTTTGACACTTGCTACCCAAGTTCAATGTGATTCAAAGATGTGCATGTGCTATTTAAGAAATATGTGCTATTTAAGAAATATGACATTAAATATGAAATTTTTTCCTAATTATTGCAGTTTAGACTTTGTACCTTTCCATTGATAAGGTTTTTGTTGGGCAAAAATTTACATGTAGATCTGTACATGGAAAGTTTGTTGAACCTTTCGTGGGATGATTATAAAACTTGGTGGACATTTTTCATGTTTTCCTAGGTCACAGCTCTCCCACAGTAATCCCACACGGGACTGACCTATCCAGCAGTAATCCCAAATGGCATTGGCCTATCCAGCAGTATTGCCATACGGGACTGACCTATCCAGCAGTAATCCCAGACCGGGCCTCAATTTAAGGTGGTAACCTGTTTTCAGGTTGCCTGGAGGTTGCCATATGAAAAATAGTGGTAACCTATTTTCAGGTCCCCATGATTTTGACTAATAATATGACATTAGGTTAATAATTATGCAATAGGTTCCCACAGGTTACCAGTGTAGAATTCATGGTAACCTGTTGAGAGGTTACCATCAGCACTCCTTAAATTGAGGCCTGCAGACCGAACTGGTCTATCCAGCAGTAATCCCATTTAAGACTGGCCTATTCAGCAGTAATCTCACACAGGACTGACCTATCCAGCAGTAATCCCAATGGCACTGGCCTATCCAGCAGTAATGCCACACGGGACTGACCTATCCAGCAGTAATCCCAGACCGGACTGGCCTATCCTGCAGTAATCCCACATGGGACTGGCCTATCCAGCAGTAATTCCACATGGGACTGGCTTATGCAGCAGTAATCTCTCATGGGACTGACCTATCCAGATGTAATATGACACTGGATTGCAATTTGCAGCAGTAATTCCACATGGCATTGACCTATCCAGCCATAAATTTACATGGGACTGACCTATTCCGCTGTAATCCCACACAGGTTTAGCCTATCCAGCAGTAATCCCACACTGGACTGGCCTCTTCAGCCATAATCCCACACAGGATTGCCGTATGCAGCAGTAATCCCACACTGGACTGCCTATGCAGCAGTAATCCCACACGGGACTGTCCTATCCAGCATTAATCCCATACGAGACTCATCTATCCAGCAGTAATCCCAGACAGGACTGGCCTATCCAGCAGTAATCCCACTTGGGACTGGACTATTCAGCAGTAATCCCACAGGGGACTATCCATCAGTAATAACATGGGACTGGTCCACCCAGCAGTAATCCCACACAGGACTGGCCTATCCAGCAGTAATCTCACATGGGACTGAACTATCCAGCAGTAATCTCACACTGGACTGCCCTATGTACCAGTAATCCGACAGCACTGACCTATCCATCCTACATGGGATTAACTTTTGCCAGTAATCCCACATGGGACTGATGTTATTGTCTGTACCAGATAATCTATTCCAGACATTATTCTCTGTACCACATCACCTATTCCAGACCTTATTGTTTGCTCTACATGTATGCTTTCAATACTGCTGCACCTTTGGCGGATGACCCCGCAAGGCGAGATGTTGGGGTTCTCAGAACGCTTGTTTCTTCACCTACGGGGCATCAACATCGAGATTTACATAGACGACATCCTGCTGTGGTCCGTGGATGAGAATCTTCTCCGAGCCCAAACAGATTTCGTCCTTCAGGTCCTACGTCAGATTGGCTTCATCCCTCACCCGGAAAAATCAGAACTACAACCGGCTCAACAGAGGCATTACATAGGAGCATTCATCGATTCTCAGAGGGGCATTATCCTACTGCCGGAAGATCGATGGAACAAAATCCAACAAATAATAAGACAATTCTTATCGTCACAATACCAACCCTTGCAGCAGTGGCAGGTACTACTAGGGCTGCTAACTTCAACACAGGATTTGACACCGTGGGGCCGACTACAGGTACGACATCTACAATTCCATGTCCAACCATTCCTACGAATGGAAACAGACAACCCGATGGTGCCAGTACCACAAAATCTCCATGCACATCTCAGATGGTGGCAGCATCGACTCAATGTGATGATCGGAGTACCATTTCGTCCACCTCATCCAGACCGCTATCTTTTCACAGATGCATCGCTAACGGGCTGGGGAGCCCACATGGGGGACTGGGAAGTTGCCGGGCGCTGGTCCCAAGAGGAAGCCCAGCTTCACATCAATGTCCTCGAGATGTCGACCATCATTCATGCTGTCCAACACTGGCTACCTCACATATCCCAGTCATCTCTCCTAGTGGCCACAGACAACATGACAGTAACAGCGTATGTGAACAAGCAAGGCGGCACGAGATCACATCAACTATTTCTGAAGACATTGGACTTACTACAGCTAGCTCAGCTACATCAGTTCCACATACGAGCACGGTATATACCGGGGAAACTCAACGTTCTGGCAGATGCCGTGTCCAGACCAGACAAGATCCTGCAGACGGAGTGGATGCTACACCCGCAGGTTTTTCAGAGCGTAGCACAGATTAGGGGTCAACCTCAACTAGACCTATTTGCGACCAGGCACAAATGGAGAGAGGTTAACCAGTACAGTCGGAGAGCCTGGAGTGACCTGGATTCTTCTGAATGTTGCCTGACCGGTTTCGATCTGGTGTGGATCTCATCAGAGGCTTGCAGATGGTGACTGCGGACCGCTTTATATACCCGTGGGATGTTGACCGGTGTTGTCAAGTGTGAGTAATTTGTTGACCGGTGTAAACAGAACTAACCAAGCTGTTGGCTGGTGTTGTTAGGTGTTTGACATGTTGACCGGCAGATTTGTTTCTGGGTCGGCATGTTGACCGGTGTGGGTTGCTGGGTACCGATGTTGACCGGTAGAGAGCAAAAATGGCCTAGTGTGTTGACCGGTGTGGTAAAAGGAGCGGATTTAGGCCTATGTTTGGGCTTAAGGGGTCTAGAGTATGGCATAATGGCCAAAAGACCGACGAAAAGAAGACAAAGGCTGTCTTTAGTAAGAGCAAATAAAAGTTATATTTGTAACGGGCTCGGGAGTCATAGCAAATCATCAATAAGACTGTCCCAGTAGTCCTGATTGGAGAATGTTCCAGTTGGTTCCCAGTAATCACAAAGTGGTGTGGTGAGGGATTCTGAACTCTCAGTCGGGATGAGGCAGGTCCTCATAGCATCTGAAATGATTGTGCTCAGAGGCAGCGTACCTGAGGTGTCCAGGCTGTCGGTGGTGCTTCCTTCACTTGGAAGGTGTGCGGTGCTACTGGAAGACGGGGAGGAGGTCCCTTCCGTGGTTGTTTCATGTAGAGTCGGCACATCAGTCAGTGTGATTGGTGGCGGAGTGGATACTTCGTGGCCTGCAGTTTGAAGTGCACATTTGGCAGCATGACGGTTAAAGTCTCGTTTTCGTGCGTATTGTTTCCCGCACTTACAGAGCGTGTATCCAGCCTTGCGGTGTACAATCCGAAAGTGTCTGCTCAGGGCAGTTCGGTCGGAATATAGTTTTTTGCACAATAGACATTGACGTTTGTCTTTGACGCCAGCCATGTTGGCAAGCGCCGATGATGAAGATCATTCTCAGTGATGACGTAACAATGAGTGAGGAGTCTCGACGTTATATGGTGTCGAGAGCGCCCGCGACGTCAAGTGTGACGTCAACAAAGAACTAGACTGTTTGTCTTAGTAGGCGACGTCATAAAGGTGACGTCGCGGCCTGGAGAGTATGTACTCTCTCAGTGTGGCCCAGGAAAAGGAAAATATACACAAAGGAGGTGTACAATATGGTAAAAAGAGAAAATAACAATGTGTAATTATTCCTTTTCATTTAAGCCGAATGGAGCTTTGGTGTGCAGCTGGTAGATCCAGTAGACCTCGCGCAGGCGGCGCATGGTAGTGCTGGATTCAAGAGACGGATCTGTCTTAAGAACTTCAATGATTTGATAGTTGATGTTGTTGACAGAATGACCGTGCGACCAGTGATAACCCTGCACCAAGACATTTCTGGTCGCACGGTCATTCTGTCAACATCAACTATCAAATCATTGAAGTTCTTAAGACAGATCCGTCTCTTGAATCCAGCACTACCATGCGCCGCCTGCGCGAGATCTACTGGATCTACCAGCTGCACACCAAAGCTCCATTCGGCTTAAATGAAAAGGAATAATTACACATTGTTATTTTCTCTTTTTACTATTTGCGACCAGGCACAACAAACAGATAGCATGCTTTGTCAGCCCAGTCACAGATCCGCAGGCCCTAGCCGTAGATGCTCTGTCATTGGACTGGAACGGCCTACTAGCCTACGCCTTCCCTCCAATAGCGTTGATTCAGATGATCCTCAAGAAAATTTCAGAGGAACAATGTATCATCGTCATGATAATCCCGTGGTGGCCTCAACGTCCTTGGTTCCCGCAATTACTACTGCTACTCACAGACACGCCTCGTCGACTACCAGTGTGGCGAACTCTTCTCAGCCAGCATCGTCAGGGAGTTGTCCACGAGAATCCGTCCTGGATGAACTTACACGCCTGCAGACTATCGAGCATTCCCTCAGAACAAAAGGATTTTCAACAGAGGTTGCACAAACGATGGTCAACGACAACAGGAAATCAACCAATCAAGTTTACCAATCAAAATGGAAGTATTTCAGAACGTGGTGCAGAGACAATCAGCTTAATCCCGATACTGCCTCTACCTATAATTGCTGATTTCCTCCTCCAGCTACATAGAGACAGACACTTCCAGCACAGTACGATAGAGGGTTATCGATCATCGAGTTTTACGTCTATCCATCAACTTAGATATTGGACAAGACAAGGACATTTCATCACTCCTTAGAGCCTTCGCCCTCCAATCTCAACGAACACAACAATTACTTCCAAAATGGGACCTTGGTGTGGTATTGAGCTCTCTCCTAAGACCTCCGTTTGAACCACTAGCGGATGCAACTATAAAGGCAGTATCCTACAAGACGGTCTTCCTGATGTCGTTCGCAATAGCAACTAGAGTCTCCGAACTTCATGCCCTAGAAAGGAAATCACCAAAGTGGACTCGGGACTGATCAAGAATCTCATGACGTCCCACCCCGGAATTCCTTCCGAAAAACGAACCAACGCTTCCTGGACCACACGCTAAACGTCTCTACGACATCCCGGCGTTATCCAATGTGTTGGACTCGAACCTGGACGAGGACAGATGTCTGTGCCCAGTTAGGGCATTACGTCACTACATTCATCGTACAGACCCTGATAGAGGCACCAGACGTCTGCTATTTTTATCTCTGAAACCTAATGCTAAAACGGATGTCACTAAGAACACCATAGCCTCATGGTTGAAGAAAGTTATTCAGTGGACGTATGAACTCGCAATCGACAGCTCTCCCCTACTGTCCTCGGTGTCATCGCATGAAATTCGTGCACTGGCTACGTTTTGGCCTTTTAACAAGAACTTATCCGTCACTGACATCGTCAACGCATGCGCATGGCGATCAAACTCTACATTTACCAATCATTACTTGAGAGATTTATCCATTCAGGCAGATGGAGTGGCTACATTGGGCCCACTAGTGGCCGCCCAACATGTAGTCCTTTAATTCAGACCAAGAAGAAGAGGGGGGAGCTGAAAAGATCAAGAGAAGAGCACTCTGGGTAAGCGCATCTTCATCCTAGAGACGGAGAGGCCTCACGAGGAGCGGCAAGACGTACTATATTCGAAAGACACCATTTTGGCAAACGGTCTATAGTGATGGATCGGATCCATCCACCTCACTAAGTCGTCTTGCGTATCTCCTCATAATGCCTATTCGCCTGTCATTACGGCTTGGTTTTATTATGTGGTTTTACATTAAATACAGAGTTCAACTCCAGTTACGTGTTCCGCATGTCTGCGATATGACTTAAATCGACCGGCGACCCAACCTCCTCTGTTGGTAGTCTGGCGGTTTGTAATAGAAGGGAAGCTTTAATGCAAAAACAGAGAACATTTAAAAACAATGTTTGTGTTTTTTATTAAAGCAAACCTTCTATTACAAAGGATGCACCCAACCCTACCTCCCCTAACACGCCAACTACTGCGGCAGGAAAATATGGAGAATCAGGGATCAAAGGGCGCATGCGTGGAACACGTTGCCTGGGTAACCCAGGATCAGGGGAGTTAACTCTTTTAATTCTTTTGCAAATGAGATCTCCAGAGGAGAATAATGGCGGTTTGTAATAGGAGGTTTGCTTTAATAAAAAACACAAACATTGTTTTCAAATGTTCTCTTTTTTGGTCCGATTCCAAAATCCAATATGGCCGCCAGGCGGCCGTCATGGATTTCCCCTTGAAAAATTGTTATCGTAAATTCTCACATAGGGCCTAGTTGTGCAAGATACCTTTTTTGATCCGATTCGAAAATCAAGTTACGCTTCCGAGTTCAGATTAATACGGTATTCCCCGAGTTGTGACATTTCATCGCAAGAGTCGGTGGATCAAACGGTAGGGCATATTCTATATATTGAGTATAGAGAATATCCATACCTTCACCTTCTACATCAAGGAGTTCAAATGATTCCGAATTAAAATGTATTTCTTCAAATTTTAAATCAGTTTACTTTAGTCCATGCCATTGCAAGTGAACTGCCCCAGCGTTTCGTCTGCAGACAGGTCGGCTACACGAAGGGACGTCACTGTGACACAAAGTCACAACTCGACAACTGTAGACTACTGCGTGTTTCGATCCAAGGGAGATAATTAGGATTCAGACACTTTCAAAGTTTCAACATTACTGCACGGACCGGATCCCTTCAGTATTAAGTTGTGTACCATCTTATTATTTTCGAACATGGTATCTTAAAAGAGATATCTCAAACTAACCCAGTAGTAGCAGGAACACAACTGGGCTGGGTGGTGCTTAGTTGGTTCGTCGTGACTTTTACAAATTAGTTATTAATTTTGACCATAGCATTTTAGTATTATCTTGGAATTTAGATTGTTTTATATTGTACACTAGATTGGTATTATTCATTATTTATTTGTCTTACGTTTATTTAAATATTTTATTATGTTTATTTAATCATTTATTTGTATTTCTTTATACATGTTATCACTCTCGACCCTCATGAAAAGAGGCTGTAAACCTACTGAGGCCATCAAGCTTAAATACAGTTTATTATTATTATTATCATTGGTGATGAGCATGGGCGTATTTGAGCGGTCTAGAGACCATCCGCACCCCCTACATCCGATCGTCGCCAGCTGGTGAAACGGTGGTCAGCCAGTGTGGCTATTTTCGCCACACAGGTGAGATGGTGTTAGAAATTTGGATTTCTTTCACATTTATTCTGAGGTTATGGGAAATATTAATGGATATTCATTCATGGGATATAACAGTTGTCATTTCAATCGTTCGGTTACATATCACAACGCCTTGTACTTAAAGATATCATACGAACTCGCGGAGCGATGCTGTTTTATAGCGAAGTTTCGTTTTCAAACTGTTCTTATCGTTAATTACTGACACTTATCGATACCGGTACATATTATCATGCGTAATTATTCCTTATTCAGTCTTTGTATGTCACCCAAACTTCGATGGATTTAATTGGCGTAAGCATATTGATATTAATTAAAAAGTCTCACCGTGTGCAGCACGAGCATGCTACGACCTTTTCTTGATGCCGTAGCCTGGATAGATGCATATGGTTTGACTTTTTCGAATAATATCAGTACTATTCATTGAAGTTTGAATTGAAGAGCATTGAATAAGGAATAATTACGCATGATAATCTGTACCGATTAATGTCAGCCTTTAGCGATACGAACAACTTTAAAACGAAACTTCGCTTGAAAACAGCATCGCTCTCTGTGTTCGTATGATATCTGTAAGTACAATGCGTTCGTATGATATCTGTAAGTACAATGCGTTCGTATGATATATGTAAGTACAATGATATCTATGATATCTGTAAGTACAATGATATCTATGATATCTGTAAGTACAATGATATCTATGATATCTGTAAGTACAATGATATCTATGATATCTAAGTACAATGATATCTATGATATCTGTAAGTACAATGATATCTGTAAGTACAATGATATCTGTAAGTACAATGATATCTGATATCTGTAAGTACAATGATATCTATGATATCTGTAAGTACAATGATATCTATGATATCTGTAAGTACAATGATATCTATGATATCTGTAAGTACAATGATAGCTATGATATCTGTAAGTACAATGCGTTGTGCTACATAACCGAACAATTAGAATGACGACAGTTATTTCCCATGAATGAATATCCATTAATATTGCCCATAACTTCACAAGACATGTGAAAGAAATCCAAATTGCTAACACCACGTCACCTGTATTGCGAAAATAACCCCACCGGCTGGCGACGGTCGGATGTAGGGGGTGATCCGTCGTCGTATTGAAGTGTCATATTGAAGCTTTCGTGGGGTAGAGTGATATCTGGGTTCTGAAGCTCTTTAACCAAATACTGGACTGGTAATGTTTCAGTAAGTGTGCACATACTTGATAAAAGCGTCCCGTGTTTCCACGATCCCCATAGTTTTAAGTTTGGACATTCAAGTGCTGTCAAGTAAGGGGTTGCTTTCAAGCAGTTTTACTTTGAACCCTTCTATCATCCACTCATCTGGCATGAAGTGTTGCGGTCTAGGAAGAAGAAGCATATTTTTACCGATGGTTATGTCTTCTTTGACTTCACCAAATCGTGATGTGTCCGGTCATGTGACTAAGGAAAATGAAAGTGGCCTGAACAAATATTTTGCAATCTCTTGGCATCCATGTATGGGGTTGATCTGATATTATCTGGAGTGTACTCCGCACCAAATACCATCCATAGCTGGCTATCTGGATGGTGATTGTACTCCGCACCAAATACCATCCATAGCTGGTTATCTGGATGGTAATTGTACTCCGCACCAAATACCATCCATAGCTGGTTATCTGGATGGTGATTTGCGAGTTTAAAGCTGATGCCCAACAGGAAAATCAAGATATCCGTGTCCATTGTGCTGACCATGACAATAGTCTGAACAGCCTCGATCCAGCATTCTTTGTGTCGGCTGCCTCACTGTTGGCGGATGTCCTGGGGTTACTGTTGCCAATCCAACTGATTCGACAGAATTGAAACTTGTCTGTCACGCGATTTTAATGGGCATTTTCCGTGAGGAAGCCGATTCGAGAGTTCATCTTCATGACCAGGATGCCGCGTATAGGGACACAACTATGTTATGGTCATAATATTGGACACGAATATCTTTGGAGATCCTTATGGGAATATTAACCCTCATAATCATTTATGGGTGGTATTTGGTGAAAGAAGATGAATATCATGATGCAGAAACTTCCATCAACGTTGCATATTCTTACCAAACGCACTTGTTGAAACATCGACTAGACCAGCATCTGGTTAATGCATTTGGAGACCTCGTAAAATTGTCCGACTCTTCTAGAAAACTTCGGACGGATAAAAACGGAGGACACTTTCCAATCAATCTGGACACTACCTGGATCGAGAAGCAGCTGCATAGAACTAATCAAGAGCGACTGTAATATTGAGCTTCTGTGCTCGAAGAAATGCGTTACCCACAAAATTGTACGTGATATCAGCACCAAAGTTCAGAAACTTGTTTGTAGCGTGAGAAGTTTTGAGGTCAAGGTATTAGACTCCGAGTGACAAGATCGAGCGATATGTGAAGTTCCTATCAATAAGCTGAAAAAAGAAATACCAGGTAGGAAGCGCGTTTAGTAGTGGGATTACTAGCATTTTTTCCGTTAGCTCATTGAGTGAGGCGCTAGACATGTTAGGGCGGTGGTTTACACCCCAGTCAAGAATTCCCTTACTACCACATTGGCATTGCCAGCAAAGTGAGTGGAGTGGCGGCATTGGCAACATTGGCGCTGTAAACAGGGTTTGTGTGGAAGTGGGAAAAGGATTTGACGACGATCAGGTTGTCTACTAGTTCAGTACATGGTTGAAAGAAATGTGAAGCATAATCATCTGATTGTCGAATTGAGTCGTACAATGATCAGGTGTATGGAGAGTAGCTGGACAGCTTGTCAGGCTAGTCCCGGGATTGTTGGGGATGAAGACTGGTGCGTTCCGTGATTGGGTCTAGGGTTGTTAGAACTATCCCACACACAAATACCTCATTAAAACCTATTGACATAACTTAATGAAAATTCATTTTTGCAGGGGTTATTAAAACATCATGCAAACGTTTTCACGGAGCGATGTAGACCCGTAGGGTCTAATGGTCCTGTTCTAATACTGAGAGAAAATTTGAGAATAAATAGTACCGTTTCCAGGGTGACTGGTTGTTTATTGAACTGCTTTAGGCTTTGAGAAGAAGAGCAGAAGAAAGGAGTCCTCAAGTTATTCAGCTACTGCAGATAGTTTGGTCAACTATTTTGGCTAGATTTTGTACCACCAGGTTTATATTAGTGAAGTTAAATATTTTCTGATATTCTTCTGTATGTTCAAATGTAATTTTCACAGAGTTTTTCTGTTTTAGAGCATGAATACAATATGGATACCATTCTGGGGTTGCCGTAGAGAGTTTTCCTGAGAGGATGTCATAAATCTCTGTCTGATAAAAACTTTATCCAGTATACTTAATATATGCATAACAAATTAATTTAAGGGATACTTATCATATGTTGGCAAGGAATTCTAATTTTCTAGGCTCCCATTCATGCAGAGATTGTATTCACAGTACATTGTGTAACTTGAAGATTTATACACAAATCCCCTCCACCAGACCCTCTATATCAGGTGGCTGCAGACACACACATGACCCGGGTCAATAGCTTGGTTCATCCTGTTTAAATATAATTGACCTACATGTACCACGCTAGTAGTGGATAAAGGGCAAACTTATGAACATTGACCTCAGAAATTTGCATATGACCTCTGTGACGTCACAGTTGGGTCGGCCATGTTGTAAAGCAAGATGGCGGTGTGGTTCGGGAATGTTCGGGTATGTTCGGGTTGTCGTCCCTGTTGTAAAGCAAGAGGGTGGGTGTCGTCCCTGTTGTAAAGCAAGATGGCGGTGTGGTTCGGGCGTGTTCGGGCGTGTTCGGTGTGGTTCGGAGCTGTTCGTGTGTGTTCGTGTGTGTTCGGGCCTGTTTGGGCATGGTGGAAAGCAAGATGTCGGTTGTCGGTGCTGTTGTAAAGCAAGATGGTGGTTGTCGTCCCTGTTGTAAAGGAAAATGGTGGTTGTGGGCCCTGTTGTAAAGCAAGATGTCGGAGTGGGTTCGTGAATGTTCGGGAATGGGGTGAAAAACATATAAAAGTAGGTGATTTTTAGTGAATGGGTTATAATCATTGGATTACTTTGGGAAGTGTTTAACTGACCTGATTTGCCTGCCTGCCTGCCTGCCTGTCCAGCCTGCCTGTCCAGTTCCAGTTCCTGCCTCACCAGTTCCAGCCATCCTGACCAGTTCCAGTCTGCCTGACTTGTAACCTGTCGGCCTGCTCCTGTCTCATCTCTAACCAGCCTGACCCGTGTGTTTGGAAGCATGACACGTGGAGAAGATTTTCCCTTTGACCCAGCGGTCCCTCCGGTAGAAGTTTTGCCTGAAGACGAGCGTGTGAGGGCGCTTTATCAACGACACTGGCCTACCATACGCCATTGTTTTCACCGTGACCGTCGTCTATTGGATTTGTATAACTTTCGACTGGAAGACTTCACCTATTTGTCTACTTACGCTGAGAGTATATTCAGAGACCAGGTGACAGCGTTCAAGTTGAATATGACATTTGGGTATATTTTACGGCAGAAGAACACGGACCAGCTGCGGTATTATTACCCGAGTAATAATACGTATGTGTTTGACCAGCCGTTCACGGTAACGGAATGGGATTCCCTGGAGCCACTGCTCGAACAATTGACTACGTTGGATCCGTTGCAATGGGCCCAGTTGCAACGTCCCAATTCCGAATGGCTTGTGGAAAGGGTGACCAACGTCACATTTTTTGTCACGAAAATGAGAGATCATCCTATCGGTGCTCCTGTACTACTCCCTCCTTGGCTGCTTCATCGATACGGCTTGTATGCATTAACGCGAGGGGTGCATGGACCCTACAAAGACCGGAAATGTTTGTTTCGGTGTTTGGCCGTACATGTGGACGGGTGTAATCCCAAGAGTTGTGACAGAGTGGCCAATGACTATTGGGAACAGTATTTACAGCAGCAAGACATGGATCAGCGGCACTTCCGTGGCGTTCCTTTCAAGAATTTGGATGACGTGGAAACCCTGTTCAACATCAATATCTTTGTATACCGATTACAACAGGAGGACGATATATTGGTGGCTGAATTGGTGCGTCGTTCCACAGAACGGTACGCTTCTACCATGAAAGTGAATGTGTTTGACTACAATGGCGTGAGTCATTTTTCGTTGATACACAATATGAGCCAGTATTGTCAGTCTTACAGTTGCGCCCAATGCCATCGTGTGTTTCACCGTACCTCCCACTTACATCGACACGAGAAGATTTGTACGAACGCTGTGAAGCGCGTCTATCCTGGTGGTGTGTATCATAATACGCCTACTATTTTCGAGGAACTGGCCGATGAGGGTCTCATCATACCGGAGGCGGACCGTTATTTTCCGTACCGGGCGTGTTATGATTTTGAGGCCTTGTTGGAGCCCATGGACTTGTTTTCTGCCAAAACACAGTGGACGCAGCGCCATATTCCCCTCAGTGTGAGCATTTCCAGCAACGTACCTGGCTATGACGCTGCACCGGTCTGTTTCGTGTCTACCGGTGATGCCCATGAGTTAATCTCCCGCATGATGGGGTATTTAGAAGAAGTCAGCGCGGCCAGTACGGAATTGTTGGTGTGCAAGTTCCAGGACATACTGGACCAACTGGACGATCGGATTCCTATACCGGGTGTAGCGTTTAGTGATGATGAAGAGTCGGAGTCGGAGTCGGTGTCGGAGTCGGAGCCCATGCAGTCGCACGATGATGTGCCTTTACCCAAACCGTATGCCGAGAAATTGAAAGCGCGTTTTTTACAATACCTAGGCCAGTTACCGGTGCTGGGGTTCAACTCGGGGCGCTATGATTTAAATATGGTGAAGGAATTTCTCTACCCTTACTTGGCCCAGGCGAATACCCTCAAGTCGGTCATCAAGAAGATCAATAATCATATGGCCCTGACTACCACATCACTCCGTTTCCTGGATGTACGCAACTACCTAGCGCCTAATTATAGTTATGATCAGTGGGTGAAGGCGTATGACTGTGCACAAACGAAAGGTCTGTTCCCTTACACGTATATATCGACGCTCGACCGTTTGGCGGAAACACAGTTGCCACCGCGGCAGGCCTTCTTTAACGATTTGAAGCAAGTGGAATGTTCGGAAGACGCGTACCGTGAACTAGAGCAGGTATGGAACGATCAACACATGGAGACGATGCGAGATTTCCTCATATGGTATAATTACAAGCGTCTAGTCCGTCATTCATAATCCAGCCGTCGTCCATTAGAGAATATCCGCGTCCATAATCCAAAGACCTATTCCATTTACATATAACAGTATTAGCACCAAATTCAAAAAGACAAATGTATACATAAACATAGGCTTGTTTCCTCCAAGAGAGAAGCGGTCAACAATTTTCAATGATGCCGGCAAGACATCATGATGTTCCAAAATATCAAATCCGTATCGCTGATCAGTATTCTTAATCCATAATATTCGTTATAGAGTCGTCATCTAGAAATGATGTACCTCAGTCACGCTTTGATTGTGACTGTTCATATGAGTACCATGAGGATCTTGAAGTACATGGGCTCATACGGCCCCTAGCCCCGGGTTAAGCGGAATTAGACACATGTTACGAAACGTAGCGCCATAGATCTTGCACGCTACGTTCGTATTTTGCTATCAGCATGCGATATGTATCGCCAAATTTGAGAAACTTTGAGTGGAGGCGCTTGGTGGAATAGCCCTGTTTTATAAGTTTCTGCAACAATGTTTTGTGACGTTGATTAAAATCATCACATTTAACACAGGATCTAGCAAATGCTACTAAGCGAGATATGTATACGCCATATGCAGGTCCCACTGGAATATTACTATCCAGAAACCTGGATGTGGTTCCTTTCCTGGAAGCGGCTGAGAAAATGGTTCAACTGTTTCGTCGTGAAATGCATGTGGACATCTTCAAGGAGTGTTTAAGTTTACCGGGTGTGGCGCTTCGCCATCTTTTTCAAGCGTGTCCCACGTACTTTTCGTTGATACAGCAGAAAGATGCGGACATGCATGCGTGTTTAAAGGCGAACATTGTGGGTGGTCCCAGTCTTATATTCCACCGTTATCACGAGAAGGACGTGACTACTCTGCCGGGTGGAAAATCTTGTGCAAAGATTATTGGTTTCGATGCCAATGCGTTGTACTTGTGGTCACTCGCTCAACCTATGCCCAGTGGGCATTACACACGTTGGTTGGCCGAAGGGCGGCATTTTACGCCCCAACGCGCTTCTTCCAAACATCTCGCCGACCAGTGGATAGATTGGGAAGCCTATCGACGGGGAATTACTATACGACACCAGACCAACGCCACAGAGAAGCGCATAGGCGATCGTCGCCTCCCCGTCGACGGGTTTGCCCTGGTGGGTAACACACCCACTGTATTCCAATTTTACGGTTGCTATTGGCACGGTCACGAATGCCATTTTAGTGCTGGGTGTTTCAACCACCGACGTGGGAAAACAGGTGAGGAATTACGGAAAGAAGTGGTGGAGAACGCGGATTATGTGAAAGAGAGAGGATACCATCTCATTGAGATGTGGGAGTGTCAATTTCACACCCTGTGTGAGGCCCTACCTCATTTACGGCGTTTCCTCAAAGAGCGCGAGTATCCGTTGAGTCGTCGTCGACTGCTGAGTCTACCCCAGATGTTCGACGCCATTCGTTCGGGGGACCTGTACGGCTTTGTCGAATGTGATTTGCATGTTCCCGACACTCTCAAACCTGTCTTCGCCCAGTGCCCGCCCATCTTTAAGAACACGCTGGTGGGTCGAGATGATATTGGCACCACCATGGGAGCCTACGCAGATCAACACGAGTGTTTACCCCAACCTAGACGCATGCTCATTGGTAGTATGTGGGGAGAGAAGATGTTGTTGGGCACTCCGCTGCTGCAGTGGTATATGCGGCACGGTCTGGAGATTACGAAAATACACCAAGTCATACAGTACGTACCTCACGCCTGTTTTGCGGCGAATGCCGACATTGTGACGGCTGCCCGACGTCAAGGCGACCAAGACCCCAGTAAGGCCATCATCGGTGAAAGTTGGAAGCTCACGGGCAACGGCTATTATGGCAAAACGGTAACCAACCAGGACAAGCACGTGAACGTGAACATTTGCAATACTACTCAAGCCCGCAAAAAGGTCAATTCTCCTCTCTTTCGGTCGGTGGAGGTCATCGATGACGACACGTATGAAATCACTTTAGCCAAGAAGACTATCCGTTACAACTTACCCCTGCAGATTGGATGTATGTTATACCAGGTGGCCAAGCTGCGCATGCTGCAGTTTCTATATGACTTTATGGGTGTCTATTTTAATGCATCAGACTGGCAACTCATCGAGATGGATACGGACTCGGCCTACATGGCCGTCTCTAATGCGGATTGGGAGTCCCTGGTGAAACCCGAGTTACGGCACCAGTATGAGATGGAACGGGACCAGTGGTTACCGCGACGTGACCATTACCAGTATGATAAGCGGACGCCCGGGCTCTTCAAGCTGGAGTGGAGTGGGGATGCTATGATTGCGCTCTCCTCCAAGACGTATTACTGTTACGGGGGAGACGAAAATAAGTTTAGCTGCAAAGGAGTGAACCGGCGCGATCCCAACATCGACAAAGCTCTTTACCTGGACGTGTTGCAAAGTCAGGCCAGTGCGAGTGGCACGAATCGAGGATTCCGTGTGGTGGACCATCAGATGCGCACCTATATCCAGCAACGAGACGCCTTTACTTTCTTTTATCCCAAACGAAAAGTATTGGCCGACGGTGTGAGCACTACCTACTTGGACTTGTAAAAATGTGGAACATTAACTGTGGAGTCACGAGTTATAAAAACTGTAAAAGTCAGGATGGCCGAGTGGTCTAAGGCGCCAGTTCTAAGTACTGGTGGGGTGATACCCTGCGTAGGTTCAAATCCTACTCCTGGCAGAACTTTTTTTTAATCACTACTACTACTACTACTATTCTATGTGTACATTCCACCTGTATTCTATTTGTATATATCCTTCTTGTTGACTTAAATAAAGAGAGAGAGTCAAAATCATTTTTTTGTGTTTTTTCAACTCTTTATTCAACAATGATTCACGTCAGAACGTCATAACAATATAATGTGATAATAATAGGGGTCTGCACATGTTTTAAGTGAACCAGAGAAATGGTGCATGCACATTAAACCGAGAGGCCGTCCAGTCATAGACCAGGACATCACGGTCTTCGGCTTGACAATAATCATCAAACATATGTACAATGGTGGACAGTGAATGTCCTCTACTTCGGTGAGTGAGATAAAACACACAGTACTGTCCGCACACACTACTCAAGGGGCCTTGTAATCTTTGCGTATTCCAACGCCACTCTGTCGTTGAGACGTCCATGAATTTCACTAAATCGGCATGGAGAGGTGCAAGTCCGTAGGAATCAAAGTATTCGCCTTGGCCTTGGGTGTCCACGTATACCGCTATCCAATGTTCACCGGGTCGACTCTTCGGGTCTGTATTTAGGATGTAGGCTGCAGGGGTGGTGGAGTGGATGGGAAACACATTGCGTGGAAATACACCTCGAAAGGGGATCTTGGGATCTCGCTGGAGTATGCGCATCAGCTGTTCTGTATCCATGGTTTAGTTGGCGAAGTCACACAGCACGTTTCTTTGCGCATCCACGCTGATGACGTTGTCAAACTCGGCTTAGCAAATCACGTTGATGGTGCTGGGTAGAGCCACGGAGAAACGCAGTTCCAACCGTAGGTTTCCTTTCTTCAGTAAAGCCAGTTGATGATCGTGTTCCAAGGTAGGGGTGAGGTCAAAGGCGAACAATGTGTACCCACGGCTAAAGTCTTTTCGACTGATGGTATTGCCTTCGTCCTGGTTGTTTTGTCCTGTGGCTATAAACAGGTTCAGGTAGGACCGCACATAGTTTCCGTTAGTAAAGTCTGGTTGTAAGGGTCGGGCTGGAATTTGATGACCGGCCACGTGCAGTGCCACAAAGTTGATGTTGAAATGATGAAATTTGAACGGATTCTCAGCCAAAGCTCCATTGAATGCGGTGTTGGTCACACACCCCACGGTAAGCCGTTTAGGCAGATCTCCTAGAAATAAATTCTCTCTGTTGGCCATCATCGTCCCTGCGGGTACGGAGAACACCTTGGTCTGTACGCGTCGGATGGGATACAGGGCTGGTTTTTTCGCTAAGGCTTGCATGTGACTCAGCAACACCCCCTGTTGCAAATCTACCGTACGGACAAACAGGACTGCATCTTCAATGACGATCTTGGACTCGAGAGCGTCCGCCCCACCGGCCATTAAGGCAAACAAAGGTGAGGCACGGATCAACTTGATCTTGATGGTTACACCGTTCATCATGTAGCGATCTTGCATGAACAGATCGACGTGCAGTCGTCCCATCATATCGATGGACTTGCTTTCGCTTGCTAATTTTTTGCGTCTGGCGTACCCAGTATTGCCAGGGAGTAGATAGTTGAAGTAGCCGGGTGTATCCCTGTGGTACAGCTCAGCTTGTAAGTGTGATAGTTTGGCATCACTGCCGTACGACAACAGCGTCTCCAGGTAGGCTCGATACGGATAGGTATTGGTGGACGTACTGATGAGTCTATCGTTCAGACTGATATCCACCTGTTGGAACAGGGAGTGCAGCCAAAGATTCACCGGGCTTACATTTGTTTCGACCGCTAGGTTCGTCCCATCCCTGTTCGTTATTTTAGCTTTGACGTACAAGTACGAGTTGGCTAAATCCAGGTAGGCCGTATCATTGTTTTGAATACAAAATTCTACGGGCCCCACGCCCGTCAGGCTAGCCAGGGGTCGATGTTCTATCCAACGTCCTTCGGCTACACTGGTTTGAGTGGGTGGAATAGTCCACAAATCCAATTCACTGTTGGTAGACGGACATGACTCGGAGTGAATGAAGGCCATTTATGCGAAGATGTCTCTCCTACTACTATTACGTCTCTTCTTCTTCTTCTTCTTCTGGGGTGTAGTCCTTCTCTGGGGTGTGCGTCGTCGGTGGGTGGGCCGTCGACTGACTCTTCGCGGTGTCAGTCTTTGTCTTTTAAGGGCTTTGGCCAGCAACACACCCCCGGCTTCTTTAGCCCGGCGTTTGAAGGCTTGTCGGGGTGCTGTGCCTTCCATCACATCCTCGGCCATGCGCAATCCACTTTGTACCGCTTGTTTCCCTACCGTTTTCACACCCCGTGTCACCATGGGCAGGAATGTTTTGACGATACTCCCCAGTATGTTTCCCAAGCCATGTCCACGTTGCATGCGTGCCCCACTAAACATGGCCATGCCGCCTCCCGTTTGTTTTTTGTAGTAGTCGGCATAGCTGGGCGTATGGCACTCGTAAGGGACGTACATTATTATACGAAGTGAGGAGAACGGGTTTGTCGGAAAGCAAGTGTCAGCACCACTTTTCCTCGCTCGAATGGGGTCGGTCGTCCCGTGTCATCTCTTATATCCACCGTGATCGTGTCGATATCGGTATGGCGTACGGGCAGGAACATGATAGGGTTGAAACTGTGGGTGGCTTGTTCGCCATACGTCTTGCTAATGGGCACCACTCGTAACAGAGGTGTGTTCATATCACCCACAATATGGCTGTCCACGGCATCCGAGTAGACGTACAGTGCGTACAGGCCTTCTTTCATATCCATCAAATGGGAACCGTACTCATTGGTCGGACCCCTCATGATCACGTGGTGAGTCAGCCGTAACATTTCCTCTAGTCTAGAACTGAGTTTCGCGCTCACGAGCGGGGACAGCCGGATAAAGCTCTTGTCGTTGTGTGCGTTGACCTCGAAGCACAGGTTATTCTTCAAGCGCATGGATAACAGGGGTGATGCATCATTCGTGAACTTCAGTAGAGCCTCGTACGTCATCAAGGCATTCAGAGCCGCTACGAACTTCTGCGGTGTATCGTATTGGCCTGCGGGGAGCGTCAGTCTGTAGATTTTTTCTTCGTAGACCACTTCGTACCATATTTCTCCGTGTTGTATGTTGTACCATGAGTAAGGGTATTGAATCTCCACCAGTCCACATTCCCAGCGTCCCGATAAATGTAACGGTTGAGGTAATTGCGTGACATACTTGGTCAAGGTGTTGTCAGGAAACACGTCGAGTGAGCTATTACTGGGCAACGTCAGGTAAAACATGATGACAACTGATGTGGTTGTGGCTTCTGCACGCGTTTTTTATAGTATTATTAGTAGGGTTCCCAGTGACTGGCCTTGGGGGTGGGGGTCCCCACTCGGCGTTGTGGCAGTGATTTGAAACGTCCAAAGCGTCGTGCTGGTGTTTTGGGTGGTGACATCAGCTCCCAAGAGGCCTGCTGTGGTGGTGGTGGTGATGGTGCTGAGGGTGGGGTGTTCGATTGCTCCATAAAGGCCCAACGGTTAGGATTGCCTACCAATTCTTGTGGGATGTGCGTGTCTTTTAAGCCTTCAGCAAACACTTCCCAGCCCGGGGGGTTGGAATGTTTGCGTGCCCGTACCATATCGTTGATCAAATCGGTGATATGAGACCCCGGTACCACTTTGTTTCGAATCAGTAGCTTTCCTTCTGCATTCCAACCCATATCGGCATGTTGTTTCACCCGGTCCAACAATAAACGGGCCCGCGTCTTGTAGGCTTTAGGCACACTGCTCAACACTTCTTCTTCCAGCTGAGGTGATGGAGCAGCCCCTGTTGTAGTTGTGGGTAGTGGTGTGGGTAGTGGTGGTGGTGGTGGTGACGTAGTACTAGTACTACTTGCTACGCCTCTATATTGATCCATAAACGTCTGGTACCGGTTCAGTGTATGATGGTAGCGTTGAATTTTCTCGTGATCGGAGAGTCCACGTTGTTGCAGTATAGTATTCATTTCTTCATCCAGAGATTGGAGTTGTTGCACGGTGGCCGGCACGGGATAGGGCGATTGTAAACTCTGTAACAATCGCGGTTCGACCAGCATCATTTTTTTCGTATGTTCCATGTTAGCGTCTTCCTCCTCCTCCTCCCAAGATGGAGCCGAGTAATGGCCCCAGTACACCAACGGCTAAGGGAGCGAGGAGTGCACCGAGAAATCCACCGCGCTGTAACACCTGTTTCTTTTTCTTCAAACTCTCCGTCTTCTTGACTAACGTTCTGAGACCTGCCTTGTGCCGTTGCAAGTGCCCCTTCTGTACAGCACTGAGGGGAACATTGCCTTTTAGCACATTATGGGCCACTTCACACAAACACCGTACCAATTCGGGCTCCGCGCCGCGCACCAGGGCCCGGCCCACCTCCGGTGGCGCGCTGCGGAGTACGCGGAGCGCGGGCGCGTGTCTGCGTATTCGTGCCGACATGATGAGTGATGGCTAGAGTGGATTGTCTTCTTCTTTTATTTTTTTTTTTTTTTTTATTTGGGCGTGTACACCGTCTGGATCTCGTCGGGAAAAATGTGAGTACGCAATCGAAGGGTGGAGGGCGTGTCTTGTTTCAAGTCGATGAGTAGATAGCCGTGAGCGGGTTGGGTGGCATCTTCAAAGGCTTCTCGTACAAAGGCCGTGTTTTTAGGGTACATCTGTTGGGCCAGATGGGTAATTTGCGAGGCGTCTCTGGGGGTTTTGAATAACACCACATACTGAGCATTCAAACTAATGTTCCGGTGCTCTTTGTTCTTACTGAAGAGATTCTGCACGATGTAGATAATGCTCAACCGACGATGATGGCTGCCTTTGGTAAAGAGACGGGGGATTCGACTGTCCGTTTCCGTCATGAGATCGTCCACCACTACCAACGTGTCTTGGGGTGTATCCTCAGGGGGTAAGCCTTCCACTAAGGTGAGTCCCGGCACACGAGCCAGTGCCTCGTACGCGGGTTGCCAAGCGCCATAACACCACAGGATGCCAGCTACAGGCGGTGAAATCAGGGCTGCCCTGTGTTCGATGAGGCGTTGAACGAAGTGTGTTTTTCCCGAGGCTGTCGGTCCAGCGATGAGACACGTGAAAGGATGCTGCCATCGAGGATCCATCGTTTTTTTTTTTTTTCTTATTTGGTGATTTGCGCTTGCCGATTAGAAGCCCACCAGCGTTCCCGTGGATCCCACCGGGGATCGTAGTCCAATGGGTACCGTTGTGGGTACCGTTGCCGTGGTAAACGTGATTCACCGCAGCCCAGGTGAATCGTGTTGGTAGGTGAGGGTGTAGTGGAACGTTCGAATCGGCGACTAGATACGGCACCGGTAGGTTGATGGCGGTGGTGAGGTCGAGTAGTAGTACGCTTAGACGGTGGTGTGGTAGGGCTGAGTGTGGTGATGATAGGTTCCGTCGTCTCAGGGGTTGATACGGCAGGCTGACGGTCAGGTGGAGGTGTACGCTTAAAAAACGGTGTGGTAGGGGCAGGCTGGCGGTGAGGTCGAGGAGTACGCTTAAAAAACGGCGATGTAGGAGGGCGAGTCGTCGTGGTCGTGGTGAGGTTGGTACTCGTACTGTTGGGGTGTTGCACTTGACGTTCAGGCACCGGTGGAGCAGCACTTGGACGACTGAGTGTTGAAAAACAGGATATCAGGTAGGACAAATCGTAGAACACACCTCCAAATAAGGTACCCAGAAGCACTACTGCACACAACAGCGTACCGACTTGGCCTTTTCGAGTCTGTAACAGTAAGGGTAGACGACGTTCACTCTCCATGGTATCCCATCTACACTGATGGAGGCTGGTGATGTGCGGTAGAATTTATAGACGTTTCATGTCACGGCCGGATACCCAGGAATTAAACGAATTGGGCCACCCTTGCCATTTGACGAGATGATAGGGGATTCCCCGTCGACGTTCCGTTTTCAAAATCTTTTCCACCGTGTAGTAATCTTTCCGTGTTTTCACCACCGGTTGTAATTCGGCTTCATAAAACGTGCCTTGCAGTGTTTCGCCATGTAAATCTTCCAGTTGATAGACGTGTGGCTGTCGAGGTTTATGGCGAACAATGACAAAGTGCTCGTCACTCCAGTTCGGCAAATAACTTTTCTCAAATTGTCCTTTCACTTTACTCACGCGTACCACATCTCCACGTTTGTAACGGGGTGATGATGATGATGATGATGATGATGATGATGGCTGCTGGTACAGCGTACGGCGCACTTGATGTTCGTTGCCTTTTGTCACATCGAGGGGGGCTCGCTCGATACTGCGATGATAGGCTCGATTGTACCCTTTCACCAGCTGAGGTAGTACATCGAGGTAGCGTCGAGTGTTTTTGGCGGTAAAATACTTATACATCCGTCCTTTGAAGGTCCGATTGAATCGTTCCACCACAGAGGCTTTGGTCTCGTTATACGTATGGAAGAAAAATACTTTCTGTTTCTTCAGAAAGGCTTGAAAGGGTCGGTTGAGAAATTCTGTGCCTTCATCCGTTTGCAAATACAGGGGTTTGCGTCCCGTCTTGAAAATCTGCTGGAATGCCCGTATCAAATTCTCTCCTGTTTTGGTACGAACGGGCAGGACCCAGGCGTACTTGGATAAAATATCGATACAGGTCAACATGTACCGATAGCCATCATTGTGGGAAGCAAATCGACTCATATCCACCAAATCCGCTTGCCATTGTGCGTCTACACCTCCGACGATCACTCGGTTACGGCGAAAATGTCGTCGAGCTGCTCGATGTAAACTATACGTGTCTTGGGTTTTTAACCAGTCTCGTACTTCAGTTCGATTAATGCCTTGCGACCGGGCAGCTCGAGCCAGTGCGCCCACAGCACTATAGGCGGCTGGGCTGGTAGGATTGTAATATAAATCGGTTAACACCTTGTTCACTGTAGACGCCTTTTTTCTCTGGGGTGGGGGCCGCTTCATAACCGTGTTCTTCTTTTTACCCTTCATCGTCCTGGTAGGTGGCCACGTGCTGTGTGGTCGCTTCATCAGGTGACACTGACACGCTAGCCTCTGTGCGTTCTCTAGATATAGTACTTTCGTTCCGGTCTGTAGTGTAAATTAACCCAGGAAGGGTGGTGGCGCGCGGACGTCGGCGTAAACATTTGGGTACTCTCCACGCAATCATTGAACATGGGAATTGGCTAGTGTGAGAATGGGCTTCTGGCGAAAGTGAGAGACTGTTCCATCATTATCATGCTCATCATGCTCTTTTTTCACGCGGCCCTTTTCAGGGACAAACCTCCAATGTTATTTCAATACATGCAATGATTTAACATAGGAACAGATACTCGCCTGTATATTCTATAGTATTATTACCAATCTGCAAAATCTCAGGATTGTACATTAACCCAGGAAGGGTGGTTGCGCGGACGTCGGTGTAAACATTTTGGTACACCCACCAATCAGCGATGCGATGTCACTTTGATGCTATTAATAGACACAATCATTTAACATGGGAGTTGGTTAGTGTGAATTTTCGTGTCAAATCAAGGGATTCTGGCGTAAGTTAGAGATACTGAACCTCAACATGCATGCACGCCACGCGGCCCTTCTTAGGGACAAACCTCCAATGTTATTTCAATACATGCAATGATTTAACATAGGAACAGATACTCGCCTCTATATTCTATAGTATTATTACCAATCTGCAAAATCTCAGGATTGTAAATTAACCCAGGAAGGGTGGTCGCGCGGACGTTGGCGTAAACATTTTGGTACACCCACCAATCAGCGATGCGGTGTCACTCTCATGCTATTAATACACACAATGATTTTAACATGGGAATTGACTAGTGCGAATTTTCGTGCAAAATGAAGAGATTCTGGCGTAACCCAGGAAGAGTGGGGAGTTGAGACTAGGGACCAATGAGATAGCGCCAATTAGAGCCAATGAAATGTCTTTGAAAGAACCAATCAGCCATCATTAAAAAGAACCAATGAAACCCGTAGGCGGTGATTCAAACTACCAATGAAAAACTACTGTATTTTCGTATAAAGCCAGCGGGAGCGTGCATAGCGTCACTCCAAACACATACTTTGAGAGAGAAAAATGTTTCACACGAAAAGTCAAGTTGTAGCCAAGATGTCAACGACAAGGGGCGCAGCCGCCAAAGCCCACAGAGAAGCAGTGAAGGTGAACAGAGCGAAGACCTATTGGGTGAAGGCCATGAAGACGTGGGCTGAAGAAAACATCCATCTTACTGTCGACAAGTGGGCCCAGCTTCATGGCCTGATGACGGCTGCTCCACGCAAAATAAACGGCCAAGATTTTATGAATTTCATCGAGAATATTTTGGGGCAAAACACACTCGAAGTACAGGAGGAGAAGGAGGAGGAGGACATGCTATTTTTACCACCACCGCCGCCCCAAATTGCACCCAGCACCATTGGACGAGACATCCCGATAACACCGGGGCCGTCGGCGAGCCACTATACCATGCTGCCTGTTTCGATGTTCATACCCGTAGAGGAAGAGTGAAAGACGGATCCAACGACCCTTTTCAGGGCCAACCAAATCAACGGCCCTTTTCAGGGCCAACCATTCCTTCGAAAGAGGAACTTCTAAACAAGGCACATTCAATTGAAATCCTACATTCTCCTCTCCTCCTCTATAGTATTATTAGCCATCTGCAAACACGCAAAAAAAAAAACAATCCCTGCCCCTCAACGGCCCTTTTCAGGGCCATCTCCTTACTTGAAACATAGACACAGTGAACGGATTGTAAAAATTAACCCAGGAAGGGTGGTGGCGCGCGGACGTCGGCGTAAACATTTTAGGTACTCTCCACATCGACTATCGACTCTATTAATAGACGCAATCATTTAACATGGGGCTTTGCTAGTGTGAATTTTAGTGTCAAATCAATGGGATTCTGGCATACATGTGCATTAAATACAGTGCACGCGGCCCTTTTCAGGGACAAACCTCCAATGTTATTTCAATACATGCAATGTTTTAACATAGGAACGGGTACTCGCCTCTATATTCTATATATAGTATTATTACCAATGCATTACGTCCGCCTAAAATTGAGCCAATCAGCGACGTGTAATTCAACCCCTAATGTTATAGAGATACGAAATGATTTAACCTGGGAATTTGCCATAGCAATTTTGCGCACAAAAGTGAGGATTCTACGTGACCCAGAATGCATCACTTACGCCAATACATAGCTGTACATGCAAAAGCGCGGACGTGGTATTCTTCGACGAGGTCCGTGCGCACGTGAAATCAACCCCTAATTGTTATAGAGATACGAATTCATTTAACCTAGGAATTGCCATACCAATTT
>JAVTVY010056707.1:0-29408 GCA_036873755.1 Hanleya hanleyi | reverse complement strand
TAGATAAAATTGCCAACAACTGTAACATAAATGATCATGGTACGTTATGAAGTCTCTGTAGTATAATGTATTATATATCTCGACTCGGTTGTGGGTCGTGAGAAGATGTCGGTTCAAGTCCGGCCAGAGACCAAATCTGTTATCATGAGTCATTCACATTTGCAAACTCAAAACAGAAATACAAATTCACTACAGACATAAAAGTTATATTCTGGTATGAAGTTAAAAGCCAACCCGTCAACAGTACTCCCCACTCCAAGGACACACTTTTGTGCAAGTTCAGGGTCTGATATACTGGCAATTATTTTAAAGTCTTGTAATGGGGAAGAGTCTCTAATTAGGTGTATTCTGTTTGACTGTAGTACAGTCATTTATCAATGTGGTCCTTGTCCCATGGTAAATCCCACTATAACATTGGGTGTATTCTGTGTGAGTGTAGTACAATCATTTACCGATATGGTCCTTGTCCCATGATAAATCCCACTATAACATTGGGTGTATTCTGTGTGACTGTAGTACGTCATTTATCAATATCGTCCTGTCCCATGGTACATCCCACTATAACATTGGGTGTATTCTGTGTGACTGTAGTACAGTCATTTACCAATATTGTCCTTGTCCCATGGTAAATCCCACTATAACATTGGGTGTATTCTGTGTGACTGTAGTACAGTCATTTATCAATATGGTCCTTGTCCCATGGTAAATCCCACTATAACATTGGGTGTATTCTGTGTGACTGTAGTACAGTCATTTATCAATATCGTCCTTGTCCCATGGTAAATCCTACTATAACATTGGGTGCATTCTGTGTGACTGTAGTACAGTCATTTATCAATATCGTCCTTGTCCCATGGTAAATCCCACTATAACATTGGGTGTATTCTGTGTGACTGTAGTACAATCATTTACCAATATTGTCCTTGTCCCATGGTAAATCCCACTATAACATTCAATGTATTCTGTGTGACTGTAGTACAGTCATTTACCAATATTGTCCTTGTCCCATGGTAAATCTCACTATAACATTGGGTGTATTCTGTGTGACTGTAGTACAGTCATTTACCAATATGGTCCTACTGTCCCATGGTAAATCTCACTATAACATTGGGTGTATTCTGTGTGACTGTACATGTAGTACAGTCATTTATCAATATTGTCCCTGTCCCATGGTAAATCCCACTATAACATTGGGTGTATTCTGTGTGACTGTAGTACAGTCATTTATCAATATCGTCCTTGTCCCATGGTAAATCCCACTATAACATTGGGTGTATTCTGTGTGACTGTAGTACAATCATTTACCAATATTGTCCTTGTCCCATGGTAAATCCCACTATAACATTCAATGTATTCTGTGTGACTGTAGTACAGTCATTTACCAATATTGTCCTTGTCCCATGGTAAATCTCACTATAACATTGGGTGTATTCTGTGTGACTGTAGTACAGTCATTTACCAATATGGTCCTACTGTCCCATGGTAAATCTCACTATAACATTGGGTGTATTCTGTGTGACTGTACATGTAGTACAGTCATTTATCAATATTGTCCCTGTCCCATGGTAAATCCCACTATAACATTAGGTGTATTCTGTGTGACTGTAGTACAATCATTTACAAATATTGTCCTTGTCACGTGGTAAATCCCACTATAACATTGGGTGTATTCTGTGTGACTGTAGTTCAATCATTTACCAATATTGTCCTTGTCCCTGGCATGGTAAATCCCACCATAGCATTGGGTGTATTCTGTGTGACTGCAGTACAATCATTACCAATAGTGTCCTTGTCTCATGGTAAATCCCACTATAACATGTTTGATAACAATTGTTCTTAGGACTGCCAGCAGAATTAGTCCACAAAGAGTGAAATCAAATGTTTAGAAAGAGTTCAGAAAATTATGATATACAGTCCGATGGCAATTGAATAGAAAGAATCCAGGGCATTTCACTCACTGTACAAATTGGTTTACATACACACGTTTGTCATGTACCAAACTCCAACGACGTGTCCCACACCAAAATGTAGGTCAAAGTTCAAAATCATTGTGAACAAAAATATCAGAAAAATGCAAAAAATCCAGATTGTTTTTTCTTTCATAGATACTTTAAGGGGACACTGTGTCATGTACCAAAAATGGTGACTTAATTTGACCCCAATATCAGGAAATCATTAAAAATCTACTTCCGTGCACTATTTCATGAAGAGCAATTTAGGTTGATGGTCAAATGTCAAGGTCACAGTGACCCCCAAATCTGGTGATTGGTGAAAATCATGATTTTTTATAGTGTCCGTAAGGAGAAACGATGTGTCATGTACAAATTTGTTTAGGTCAAGGTCGCTGTGACCCAAGAATGAGAAAATCATCAAAAATCGATTTTTGTATGTTGTATGAGAGAATGCATGTGCGAGCATTCATATTAAAGCCAGTTCTGGCTCTTATTCTGAAGGTATGGTGTATCACGTTGGGCACACCGGTTCTCTTCAGATCACCGAAGTTAAGCAACGTTGAACTCGCTCAATACTTGGATGGGTGTCGGATGCTGTACTAACTGGGCTGATGTTCTGGCTTCATGGTGGTGACTGAAAAAATGTTGAAAACGATATTAAATCCTACTCACTCACTCTTGTTCTGAATGGCATTTCAATATAATTGAGCACTGTTACCAGGCTGGACCTGAGATACAGTATAACTGACACTCTATCCCAGTGTGAACCAAACAATACATTTTACTGTTTCTTTATTTGTTTCTTTTGTTCAGGCTCTGCCAACGTCACTGTGCCATATGAATGACGCTTTTACATTGTCAGGAGAGTACCTATCTTCATATTATCCAGTCAATTTCTTAGTTCCCTCTTCGATCCTGCCTTGATTTATCTGAGCCCTTCAGGGTTCAAAATTCGACGTGTAAATTTCACCTACAAACATTCAACGAACCAATCAGAACCTACACAGCGATTGTGAGTAGGATGACATCATCCCCTATTAGCGGCGTCATCCCTTCTAATATGATGTTTGTATCAGCCCACTATATAGGTTAGCCAATCAACAACGCTCTTTACGACCCATTTCGAAGTTCAAATGCTTTCGAGGTCAGTGCCGTCTCGTGTCTATTTATAAGTTCTGTGAACAATGAAGGGTACCAGATATATCAAGGGAAGTTCAAAGTAGGAACGTCATGAACGTAGAAGTTGGCTTGATAAAATGAAGATGGAGAGTACTACCCTCAACAAAGAATTAATGTCCAGACAACAACTTCTGTATTGACTTGTAGAGAATCAAAACACCGAGATGGAGAAATAGTAGGCTTATTTCCATGGATGTCATCATGTTAAGGACAGACATGTAACAAAATCCCCGTTTAATTTATGACCATAATGGGTGTAGTATAATTTGACTATTTCTCAGTAACACAATAACAATGGACTTATTAGAATCAATAGCTGAAGAGCCTAGCTGGAGAGTGTAGCTATAGCCGGAGAGCCGGACTGGAGCGCTCAGCTGGCTTGAGTAAACAGTTTTCCAAATAGCAGAAGCTTAAATCAAACATTCATTCAACTTGAAAGTTTTTTCCTACAAGAAAGAATAGGGAAGAATGTGATTGAAATAACCCAGAGAAGACAACCCAGCTATTACTGTTCAATGAAATCTGTTATACAATTACAGTCTTTTGATGAGGTCAATATGTGGTATTGTGGACCTGAAAAAACAGTATTCACCGAGGCCGAAGGCCGAGGTGAATATTGTTTTCTCAGGTCCACAAAACCACATATTGACCGATATCAAAAGACTATAATTGTTTTATTATATGACACTGACACTGCGTGAAATGGTCAAGTTTCCAATTCCGGAAACCCGCCGGAAACCTATTGGAAACTGTAGCGAAACAGATTCCAATAGGTTTCCGGCGGGTTTCCGGAATTGGAAACTTGACCATTTCACGCAGTGTGACGTCTCTTTCTCGTTAAATTGGTGAAAGCAGTTAGAATATAGCATATAGTAGGCATTTGCTTTGCTCCCGACGATCTCGTGTAAACCGACGGCCCATCCAACGACTATTTTCATTGGCTGAGCAGGCGCATACGTCACGCCGAGTCAATATCACATTTATGGACCCGCTCCGGAGTCAATATGGAAAATTAGCGACAGCCACGTGACGGCTAATGGTCCAATGGTAAAAGAGTAACACGCACAGGCATATAATAAACATTATTATGGCATCAATGCAAGAAAATCCCATTAGAGTGTTGGGCTCAGTTTTACACATTGAAGCATTTTTGCTTTCACCCTGAGGCAAGTTTGAATATCTCGAAAGAAACAATTCAGTTATTGGAAACTTCACTATATAGGCTTTGCTGATGTAATATTTCTGCAAAACTGATCAATATTGGGAATATTTATAAACATTTCTTTTTTTATATATCAAGTATTATCATTGTTAAACCCCCCCCCCCCACCCACACACACACACTCTCTCCCCCACGGCACACCCGGCAGTCAAATGGGGATTTTTAAATAAACCTTGAAGTGAAGATCCCAGATTGTTTTTGGCTGATTTTATATCTACATAATATGTAGATATAAAAGATGAAGGGTGCCCAGCTTGCAGTCTTCAGCATCTTGATCAAAACACTTTTAAACTACGGCAACCACCGGACAAAACAATTGTGATGTCACAGTGATGTCCTGCCCCAGAAAAATTCAATTCTTAGCTGATTATTTGGATATGTTCTTCAAATTCGTTATATGTGCAATAAACTGTGGAATATATTGGAAAAGAATTATGTGAGATGAAAAAAATATATATATATATTTTAGGACATTTTAACGCTAGAAAGCCAAACATATTGAAGAAAATATGACCAAGACACCATTTATCTTCATAACCACATGGTCGACATCTTGAATTGGCACATGATTCTGAGCTACGAGGTGTTTTCGTGCCACCAGTCCCTGCATGGATCTGCATGTACTGTAATTCAACAATAGAAAGAAATGGACTACAATCTGCTGTACATGTATAACGCAAAATGTTCAATATGTCAAAAATAATCGACCAAATTGCATTTCTTGAACAATTTCATCATGACGTCACCAGAACGAATATATTTTTAGTGTCGTGTGGAGATTTTTTCAGAGCTATATTGTGGTAAGTTTTCAGGGCTTCGTGTTTAGCTCACCTGCACGCAAATACTCGCGTAAATTTATGTCACGAGAGTGATTTTAGCTCACGTAAATTGTCACATTTTATATTGTATTATATTGCAATCACTAGTCTGACTTTTAAATACCCTCTCCTAAATATTTTGACGTGAGCTATTTTTAGCTCACGCACTAATTCTAAACACGAAACCCTGAGTTATATCTCCCTAGGTTCAAGAATAATGAAATTATTCAGTTATTGATAAAATAATTACCATTCCAGTTATTTTGTACAGTGGTTGCCATGAAAACAAAGTGGTTTATCAAAAGGCTCAAGAGGGCTATATAATCGGTCACGCGTCGGTTTCGTTATCTGCATGGTCTGTAGATGCCAAATCACAAGAACACCGAGTGTGGGACCTCTAGCGCAAGGTCAATCTAATTAAAATTAAATCCTAACTGCTTCCCCATTTGGGTATGTCGCTTGCAGGTTCTAACCGACTTGCAGTAACGCACGTGTTGACCAATCCCGAGAGGTTTTCATAGTGCTTTGAAGGGAACGTAATAACAAGTGCTTTCTGGTTGGCTCAGCCGAAGCACACGCCACGCTGTGGGGGGAATCTTCTGATGTTGCCGCCCTACCGCCACGTTGGCGCCATAATGCGGGGTAGAATGATGGAATCGTCCTTGGCGTAGATACAGAAGATGAAGGTTGCCCAGCTTGCAGTCTTGAGCATCTTGATTAAAACACTTTTAAACTACGGCAACCACCGGACAAAACAATGGTGATGTCACAGTGATGTCCTGCCCCAGAAAAATGCAATTCTTAGCTGATTATTTGGATCTGTTCTTCAAATTCGTTATATGTGCAATAAACTGTGGAATATATTGGAAAAGAATTATGTGAGATGAAAAAATATATATATATATTTTAGGACATTTTAACGCTAGAAAGCCAAACATATTGAAGAAAATATGACCAAGACACCATTTATCTTCATAACCACATGGTCGACATCTTGAATTGGCACATGATTCTGAGCTACGAGGTGTTTTCGTGCCACCAGCCCCCTGCATGGACCTGCATGTACTGTAATTCAACAATAGAAAGAAATGGACCACAATTTGCTGTACGTGTATAACGCAAAATGTTCAATATGTCAAAAATTATCGACCAAATTGCATTTCTTGAACAATTTCATCATGATGACGTCACCAGAACGAATATATTTTTAGTGTCGTGTGGAGATTTTTTCAGAGCTATATTGTGGTAAGTTTTCAGGGCTTCGTGTTTAGCGCGAGTGATAGCTCACCTGCACGCAAACACTCGCGTAAATTTATGTCACGAGAGTGATTTTAGCTCACGTAAATTGTCACATTTTATATTGTATTATATTGCAATCACTAGCCTGACTTTTAAATTCCCTCTCCTAAATATTTTGACGTGAGCTATTTTTAGCTCACGCACTAATTCTAAACACGAAGCCCTGAGTTTTATCTCCCTAGGTTCAAGAATAATGAAATTATTCAGTTATTGATAAAATAATTACCATTCCAGTTATTTTGTACAGTGGTTGCCATGAAAACAAAGTGTTTTATCAAAAGGCTCAAGAGGGCTATATATAATCGGTCACGCGTCGGTTTCGTTATCTGCATGGTCTGTAAGTAGTATATAGTACCATTTACAGGTCTTATTTTGCCGGGGGAGGTAACTCTTTTTGCGGAGAATTGCGGAGGGCGCCACCAGCGCGATTGACCAAAAACTACCTCCAGCACAAGAGAGCTCCATGCTCTGGGTGACTATAGTTCCGGCAAACTTTGACCTTTGTATTCCTCCGCGGTGATGCGGTTTGGCTGTGATGCGGTCGCGGAAGAAAGCTTCCGCGGAGGAAAAGTAGTCCCTAGACTACAAATACGCTGCATGGTCCGATTGGGCCGAGTGAGGCTCTTTTCAGTCATGTCATGGATGTTTTCACACAATAAATAAATAAATAAATTATTTTAATTAATTAATTTTAATTAATTAATTTAATTAATTAATCAATAAATAAATCAATCAATAAATAAATCAATAAAACAAAATAAATAATAAAAAAAAAAAGTGAAACTCTATACAACGAACCCGGGACTCGAACGCGGGTCCTCTTTATCCAGAGGCAGACACGTTAACCATTAGACCACGAGCTATAGGCTACATTCCAACGTTAAAAATGGTCTATATATGTCTACGGCACATACTGGTGCACTGGTCAATGTTGAATCGAATGAGAAACTGACTTCTATACATTTGCGGTATGGTTGTTCGGATTTATTTTATTCGTCTCGTCATGTAGAACATTATGGGAAGTGTTGCGGAGCGAATCGGTGAAATTTTTGAAAAAAACCACCGAAGTCTGTATATAGCTCCAAGGGAGACAACTCGTGTCGGGACTATGACAGCCACTCGTGGAAGTGTTCGGCAATCTGTAGGCACCGCTAGTGGACCGATGGGGTCGAGTGAGGTATCAAAGTGAAGCTTAGGTGAAGGGGCATCTAATGGGCTGGGTGTGGGGTTGAACTAACGGCATTCTGCGCATGCGCGGTGGCCCAAGGGTATGGAAATAGCCGTGTTGGAGCTAGGGGAGCCCCTAATGGACCAATGGGGTCATATGAGGTATCAAAGTGAAGCTTATGTGAAGGGGCATTTGATGGACTGGGTGTGGGGTTGAAATATCGGCATTCTGCGCATGCGCGGTGCCCAAGGGTATGAAAATAGACGTTTTGGAGCTAGGGAAGCCCCTAATGGTCTGATGGGGTCGAGTGAGGTACCAAAGTGAAGCATTCGTGAAGGGGCATCTGATGGACTGGGTGTGGGGTTGAAATATCGGCATTCTGCGCATGCGCGGTGGCCCAAGGGTATGCAAATAGACGTTTTGGTATCTAGGGGAGCCCCTAATGGGCCGATGGAGTTGTATGAGGTATCAAAGTGAAGTGTATTTCAAGCATGGGTGGGTGCATGTAAAATTTTTCCTGAAAAAGTACGGAATACGGACTTTATCTAAAAATCCGGGAAAATGCCTATATGGGGTATGGGAGGTATACGACCATCCTGGGAAACCTACTTCTCGACATTTGCGATATAGGTTGTGGGGTCTCGTTTTCTTAGTCTCGTCAAGACAAACATGATAAGAAGTGTCCCGGAGCGAAACGGTGAAATTTTTGAAAAAGTACCATATAGCCCCATATAGTCCCATACTGGGGGTATAGGATCAATGTTTGTCCCCCTGGGAAACGTACTTCTATACATTTGCGGTATAGGTTGTGGGGTCGCGTTTTTCTCGTCTCGTCATGTAGAACATGATAGGAAGTGTCGCGAAGCGAATCGTTGAAATTTTTGAAAAAGTACGATATAACCCCATATAGTCCCATACTGGGGGTATAGGATCAATGTTTGTCCCCCTGGGAAACCTACTTCTATACATTTGCGGTAGGGTTATTTGGATTTGTTTTTCACGTCTCGTCATTTAGAACACGATAGGAAGTGTCCCGGAGCGAATCGGTGAAATTTTTGAAAAAGGTCACCGAGGCCTGGGTAGGCCCATAGGCCTATACTGCATGGCTATGGGTGTATAGGCCCATACGGAGTGGACATGTTGGAGTCTAGGTGAGTCCCTAATGGTCCAATGGGGTCGAGTGAGGTCTTATTTTGAAGCTCTCGTGGAGGAGCACTTGACTACACTAATGGTTCGTCCGTGTTCAATAGTATGCGCAGCCTGGCCCGTAGTATAGAAAGTAGGCATTTTGGGGGTATGTGGGTGTGTGTTTGGGTTAGAGATGGGCTATTCACGGTTCGAATGGGTCGTGTGAGGCTATAGGGCTATAGGGTACACCAGGGGTACAGGGTGCACCAGGTACGTGTGCCCAGTGGTAAATTGCGCGCAGGGGTCAAAGGTCAGTTCCGGTCACGTGAACGGAAGCGGAAGTGACCTCACAGAGGTCATATGCTCTCGGTCTTCGACTTGGGAGTAGTTAAACTGAGTGTTCTAAAAATAGATCAACAGCTAGATTGCTATAAAAAGGAAGCGGTCTGACACTTTCAGCAGACATTCGTTCAACCACTTACGACACGATGTTCACGTGTACTACTTGCTCCAAGTCATTTACACGCTTGCACGACTTACAACGCCATGAGTCTAGCATCCACGACGCTACTGCCCAGTATACCTGCGAGACCTGTGGGGCTACATTCAATCGCCTGGATAATTTACACCGCCATGAACGGTGTCTCCATGAGACATCCAGGCATCAATGTGGGGATTGTGGACACCGCTTCAGACTACACAGCCAGTTGAGATCTCACCAACGTGTAATCCATGGACATGCACGCTTGAGGGTTGAGGAACCCGTGATGTTTGACCCCATCCATGAGTCTACTTTCCAAGATGCTGTTGGCGAGTATACGTGTTCCATCTGCAGGAAGTCCTTTAATCGTAAGGATAATTTACGGCGACATCAGCGGTCGGTACATAAGGCACCCAGCCACGAATGCCAGCATTGCAGTCGAGTCTTCAGACTCCACAGTCAGTTGATCCCCATCAATCCGAAAGACGTCCACAGTTTGTGTTTCATTCCTTCAACATGACCTATACTTATTCTGAGGGTCGGCTTCTGATTGGACAAGAGCAGTCTGAGATCAGCACAGTGAACTTCTGAATACACGGACAATAGCATAAGTGAATTGTAAACACACCCATAGCGATTCCCCCAGCGTGGATGTGCTGTGATGGAGGGGCTAATAAAAAGGATTGACCTGTAATCTTTGCTGTTGTTGTTGTTGCTCTCTTTTTGGACTAACCAATCAGAATAGTACTTATCACGGACTACACACGTAGAGCTACGTGTAGACGCGCATGTGTAACATGGTCTAACACGGCCCTCTGGATCTCACAAGCCCATTCCTATGGTTGCAGAGCCATGCCGGAGACCCATCCCTATGCGACTCGCATTTTACAGCATGCGACCGTGGTTAATTCACTCACGGGTTGCCGAGCAGTAGTTCGGTGCAGGACATGAGAGCTTCTGGACCTGGGCCTGATAGAAGTCCGGGATGGTAGTACATTCGTGAACATCCAGGCCCTTTTACAGCCGGGACTTTTACATCCGGATACATCCGGGTTCTTGTACATCCCTGACTGTAGAACATCCGGGTACTCCTATGTTGGCCTATAAGAGCCGAAAGTTTTACGGCATTCATCATTTCCAGATCCACAGCCGATATGTTCCCTTGCACAACTTGCTCGAAGCGCTTTAATCGCCTGGACAGTTTGCGTTGTCACACACGTGCATGCCACGAAGTACCCATGCATACATGTGCGGATTGTGATATAGCCTTTAAGCATCCCAGTCAATTGAGTCGTCACCGAAATGTTATACACGGATCACGCTCGCCACTCTCGAGACCGGATATTTCAGTTTCTATCGGAATGCATCTGAGAATAGAAGAACCCATGGAGGTCGATTCGCCGCGGATTGAAGAGCCGATGGATATTGATCTCAGTGTTGAATGAGAGAAGTAAGAGCTTCGAGCTTCAGTATCATGGATTGCCCGAAGACGTTTAGGTTACACTGAACGAAGATTGTACTTTCTGAAATGATGGCTTCTGATTGGTCGATAGGCCGGTCACCTCCCCTCTAACTTCCGAAGAGTCACGGACGTCACCGAAAAGACACGGAGATGACCGAAGAGACACGGAGGTTGCCGAAAAGGCACGGAGGTCACTGAAAAAACGTATAAAAGTGGCAATTTTTTTACGGCATTCATCATTTCCAGATCCACAGCCGATATGTTCTCTTGCACAACTTGCCAGAAGCTGTTTACTCGTCTAGATAATTTACGACGCCACGAGGCCTCCACCCACAACGATGCTCGGTATACATGTACAACCTGCGCACGGTCGTTCAATCGGGAGGATGTTTTACTGCGCCATGAACGCTCACTCCACGAGGGTGCGAAGGAACAATGTTATGAATGTGGTCGGCTTTTCAAACGACGCAGTCAGTTGCTGCGACACCAACGTTTGATTCATAGTTCATCACCACGGTATGAGCGACAACCTTCTACTGAAGAGGAGCCGTGGAAGGTCAGACCCAGTGAAGATAAGCCCGGGGAGACAAATGTCACTGGTGATGCGATGACGGATAGTCTGTCAATACCCACAGTTCAGAAGAGCCTGGATATCCAGCCGGACCCCAGCATTACTGCTCCCAGTCATTCGCCTGACAACATCGAACATTTTATGGTCGAGCCCATAAATGTTCCCAGCGATCTCTTACAGGACAACCATCCAGTGAGTGACGACGATCGGGGTCATTGGTCCATGACACGGTACTGTTTCCACAAACATCGCCCTATTGAAGATATCTACAATTTCCCACTGACCAAACTCACCCGTTTACGCAGCTACGTGGAAGCCATCTTCGAAGATCAAACTACGGCCTTCAAATTGAATGTCGCTTTCGGGTACATCTTACGTCACAAAAGGACGGACCAGTTACGGTATTGTTACCCCAGTGCCAACAACCTTGTGTTTGACCTGCCGTTTACCATCATTCACCGGGCGTCGCTAGAGATGATGCTGGCCCAAGTGGAACAATTGGATGCCTTGAGATGGGCACATCGTCAACGCCCCAACACACAATGGGTGGTAAAGAGGGTAACCAATGTTACGTTTTTCCTTACCAAGACGACCAACCACCTCCATCGGGTGAATGCGTCACCCATGCACTGATGAATACCACAACATGCCGTACATACTCTCTATGTCTACATGCTGATCGTTGACTTGAACTCAGTAAACACTTGTGCCTGATGTGACGATGCGTTGAATAATAAAACATGGTGTTTGATATTTCGAATGCGAACATACTAAACATACCCAGGGCGGCTCCCCCAGCCTGGGTATGATGTAAAATTTGGGGATAATAAACTATATGACAAAAACTTCTTGTTGTTCTCTCATGTGTCATCCTTGTTGTTGTTGTTCTCTCTCCGGGGCTCTTAGAACTCGGCGCATGCACACACGCACACAGACACACAGACGCACACACACACACACACACACGCATCAGGCGCATATACACACACACACGCATAAACACACGCATATAGACGTATACACACACACGCGCGCGTACACACACACACACGTACGCACACATGCACACAGACACACAGACGCATACACACAGACGCGTACGCACACATGCACACCGACACACAGACGCATACACACACACATGCACGCACACACACACACACACACACACACAGATGCATACACACACACACACACACAGACGCCTACACACACACATGCATACTCATTGCGCAATGCGCCGCAAGGTCAATGGGACTCGACATGCGCTTTCATACTACTAATCCATCCTTCACTGCCACAAAATGCCCACTTTCGCTACTACTCGTAATGATGACGTCACTGATGACGTCACAGATGACGCGGACATCCCTCAACTCGGGATCTACACCCTAAGCGCTACAAAATGACACCTCCCACGACGCATTCGGACCAAGGATGGTCCATCTCTACACCAAATACCTTCCTTTCACTGCCCCAAAATGTCCACTTTCGCTACTACTCGTACTGATGAGGTCACTGATGACGTCACAGATGACGCGAACATCCCTTAAATCGGCATATACACCCCGAGAGCTACAAGATGGCACCTTACACGACGCATTCGGACCAAGGATGGTCCCTCTCTACCCCAAATACCTACCTGCACTGCCCCAAAATGGTCACTTAACTTACTACAACCAACTGCGCATGCGCAGATTAACGCGACTTGCACTTAAAAACACACCATTCTGACTCTAACCCACACAAGCTTCACTTTGACACCTTCCACGACCTATTCGGACCCATAGCGGTCCATCTCTACCCCAAACACACATCCACATACCCCCAAAATGCCTGATTTCTCTACTACAACCAACTGCGCATGCGCAGATTGACGCGACTTGCATTTAAAAACACGCCATTCTGACTCTACCCCACACAAGCTTCACATTGATACCTCACACGACCCATTCGAACCGTGAATAGCCCATCTCTAACCCAAACACACACCCACATACCCCCCAAAATGCCTACTTTCTATACTACGGGCCAGGCTGCGCATGCGCAGACTATTGAACACGGACGAACCATTAGTGTAGTCAAGTGCTCCTCCACGAGAGCTTCAAAATAAGACCTCACTCGACCCCATTGGACCATTAGGGACTCACCTAGACTCCAACATGTCCACCCCGTATGGGCCTATACACCCATAGCCATGCAGTATAGGCCTATGGGCCTACCCAGGCCTCGGTGACTTTTTTCAAAAATTTCACCGATTCGCTCCGGACACTTCCTATCGTGTTCTAAATGACGAGACGTGAAAAACAAATCCAAACAACCCTACCGCAAATGTATAGAAGTACGTTTCCCAGGGGGACAAACATTGATCCTATACCCCCAGTATGGGACTATATGGGGCTATATCGTACTTTTTCAAAAATTTCAACGATTCGCTTCGCGACACTTCCTATCATGTTCTACATGACGAGACGAGAAAAACGCGACCCCACAACCTATACCGCAAATGTATAGAAGTACGTTTCCCAGGGGGACAAACATTGATCCTATACCCCCAGTATGGGACTATATGAGGCTATATCGTACTTTTTCAAAAATGTCACCGATTCGCTCCGGGACACTTCTTATCATGTTTGTCTTGACGAGACTAAGAAAACGAGACCCCACAACCTATACCGCAAATGTCGAGAAGTAGGTTTCCCAGGATGGTCCTATACCTCCCATACCCCATATAGGCATTTTCCCGGATTTTTAGATAAAGTCCGTATTCCGTATTTTTTCAGGAAAAATTTTACATGCACCCACCCATGCTTGAAATACACTTCACTTTGATACCTCATGCAACTCCATCGGCCCATTAGGGGCTCCCCTAGATACCAAAACGTATATTTGCATACCCTTGGGCCACCGCGCATGCGCAGAATGCCGATATTTCAACCCCACACCCAGTCCATCAGATGCCCCTTCGCGAATGCTTCACTTTGATACCTCGCTCGACCCCATCAGACCATTAGGGGCTTCCCTAGCTCCAAAACGTCTATTTTCATACCCTTGGGCACCGCGCATGCGCAGAATGCCGATATTTCAACCCCACACCCAGTCCATCAAATGCCCCTTCACATAAGCTTCACTTTGATACCTCATATGACCCCACTGGTCCATTAGGGGCTCCCCTAGCTCCAACACGGCTATTTCCATACCCTTGGGCCACCGCGCATGCGCAGAATGCCGCTAGTTCAACCCCACACCCATCCCATTAGATGCCCCTTCACCTAAGCTTCACTTTGATACCTCACTCGACTCCATCGGTCCACTAGCGGTGCCTACAGATTGCCGAACACTTATATAATTTCCTATGTTTGAGGGCTCGAATTAATTGGAAATTTCTTTCTCCACTGCACGAAGATACCAGGGGGTCTATGTTGTTTTACGTAGGGCATGTGTTGTTATAAGTACAGCTTGTGTGAGTATATACTACTGGCGGGTATTGTACAGTGAGTTGTTGTCATAAGGGAGCATATATAAGGTTGAGTATGATGTATAATGTTCATTCTCGTGTGTGTCGCGAACCCGAAGAACATTTTGAAGCCGACTCTATAGTGCAAGAATTATGTCCGACAACGAAAATGGGTCCACACCGATCGGCGATAAGCTCGATTTGATTCTGCGGAAAGTTGAGGACTCAAAACGGGAAATCGAAGCATCGGTAGAGAACCGATTAGCTAGACTGAGTGAAGAATTTGCCCAAACGTCTAGAGAGGTTCAAAAATTCAAGGCGGAAAAAGAGTATTCCTGGAAGCGTGAAGGAAACAAACGCAATTATAACTTTAACTCTGAGGTGTTGGAGCAGATGACCCAAATCAAATGGGCATTAAGCTATAAAAAGACTGATTACGCACTTGAGTTGATTGAACAAACGACGGAGAAGCTTAATCAGCGCAATAAGCTTATCAAAATAGCTGATTCGTCTGAAGCAGGTTGGGAGACCGTCAACCAATATGTCACAAATGATTTGGCAGACGATTCGGACGACGAGAAGCGAATTTACCGAGCAGAGGGACGAGCGACCCGGAAGATGCGGGCCAAGAGAACGACGCCCGCAATGATGTGTTTTGTTATTTCTGGTATCTAGGGCGCATTGTATGCTGGAGAACCACGAGTGGCTGTCATAGTCCCGACACGAGTTGTCTCCCTTGGAGCTATATACAGACTTCGGTGGTTTTTTCAAAAATTTCACCGATTCGCTCCGCAACACTTCCCATAATGTTCTACATGACGAGACGAGTAAAATAATTCCGAACAACCATACCGCAAATGTATAGAAGTCAGTTTCCCATTCGATTCAACATTGACCAGTGCACCAGTATGTGCCGTAGACATATATAGACCATTTTTAACGTTGGAATGTAGCCTATAGCTCGTGGTCTAATGGTTAACGTGTCTGCCTCAGGATAAAGAGGACCCGGGTTCGAGTCCCGGGTTCGTTGTATAGAGTTTCACTTTTTTTTTTTTTTTTATTTATTTTGTTTTATTGATTTATTTATTGATTGATTTATTTATTGATTAATTAATTAATTGATTTAATTAATTAATTAAATTAATTAATTAAAATTAATTAATTAAAATAATTTATTTATTTATTTATTCTGTGAAAATACCCATGACATGACTGAAAAGAGCCTCACTCGGCCCAATCGGACCATGCAGCGTATTTGTAGTCTAGGGACTACTTTTCCTCCGCGGAAGCTTTCTTCCGCGACCGCTTCACAGCCAAACCGCATCACCGCGGAGGAATACAAAGGTCAAAGTTTGCCGGAACTATGGTCACCCAGAGCATGGAGCTCTCTTGTGCTGGAGGTAGTTTTTGGTCAATCGCGCTGGTGGCGCCCTCCGCAATTCTCCGCAAAAAGAGTTACCTCCCCCGGCAAAATAAGACCTGTAAATGGTACTATATACTACTTCTGTAGATGCCAAATCACAAGAACACCGAGTGTGGGACCTCTAGCGCAAGGTCAATCTAATTAAAATTAAATCCTAACTGCTTCCCCATTTGGATATGTCGCTTGCAGGATCTAACCGACTTGCAGTAACGCGCGTGTTGACCAATCCCGAGAGGTTTTCATAGTGCTTTGAAGGGAACGTAATGACAAGTGCTTTCTGGTTGGCTCAGTCGAAGCACACGCCACGCTGTGGGGGGAATCTTCTGATGTTGCCGCCCTCCCGCCTGGTTGGCGCCATAATGCGAGGTAGAATGATGGAATCGTCCTTGGCGTAACATTGAGTTAACGCAGAGTCCGTGAACCTACCCCCCCTGCCCGACTCAAGTAAAGTAGTTAAAATGCGGCCGTGATGTCATAAGACTATTAAATATTCATGAGCTGGGCGCCTCGAACACAAAATTCAATTGAAATCAGTAAGATCCTACATAGCGACATATACGATTGGGGAGCATTGATAGGATATTAATTTATTAAGTTTGGCGCAAGGTTCACCCTCTTGGCTGCCAGAATATATTCATATAGATCTGCAGTCCCGTCTGAGTTACTTGTACATATTACATGTAAGTAGTATATAATACGTATCTGGAATACCATTGACCTACTTCCGACAGAGAGCGCCACCAGTCTTGTGGAGGTCACGTGATCGTAGAGGATAAGGCCGCTATAGTTCCGGTCACGTGACCGGAAGTAACCTTAAGAGACGTGTTCTTCCGCGGTGAGGCGGACAATATATAGTCTTTATCCACCCTTCCGAAGCATCCATGGACTGCACAGGGTCCCCAACAATATTGTCATCTATTTGCCCATGTTAAATGGCCAGTGGGGAACCCTCACTGTCTCCATACAGGTTTCCCCAAAACCGTATGGGTACGAAAGAATACCTGAAGATTTATAGTAATAAACATAATCTATAGGTGTTGTACCATGCTATTATGACCAGTCTAGCATCCGTGCGACCCCATGACCGAGTGTTTTTTGTCCAATTTGCACAATGAAACAAACATGATGACCGGTAAGGAAGACAACTCTGACTGGACGAATCCTCTGTGGCGCAAAATTCCGGGTTGTCTCCCCTGATTCCAACATTTGCATCAAAACGGGGAATGGCTTTATGGGGTATGGGGTGGTCGTCTTTTGTTGTGGATTTTACTATAGGTTGTGGGATCTTGATTTCTTCGTCTCGAGCTGTAGAAACACGATGGGAAGGGTCTGGAAGCTAAGCGGATACATTTTTCGTGCGCATGCGTAGTGGGTAAACAGCGCTGGGTTGGACGTTGTGTGGTCGAGGTAGACCCTTACTGGTCCGATTGGGTCGAGTGATGTATCATTTTGGTGGTGTGAAGGGAGATGGAGCATTCTTGGTCCGACTGCGTCTTGTGGGGTATCATCTTGTCCATGGCGTGACGTCATCAGTAGGAGTAGTAGCCAAAGTGGACGTTTGGGGGTGTGAACGAAGGTGTTTCGGGTGGCGAGGGACCATCCTTGGTCCAAGTGGACCGAGTGGGGTGCCATTTTGTAGCTCTCGTGATGTACAGCCCGTTTTGTGGGATGTCCATGTCGTCTGTGACGTAATCGGTGACGTCATCAGTACGAGTAGCAGCGAAAGCGGGCATTTTGGGGGTGTGAAAGAAGGTATTTGGGGTAGAGATCATCCGTGGTCCAAGTGGGCTGTGTGGGGTGTTATTTTGTAGCTCTTGGAGTGTAGGCCCCGATTAGAGGGATGTTCACGTCAACAGTGACGTCATCGGTGACGTCATCAGCATGAGTAGTAGAGAAAGTGGGCATTTTGGGTGTGTGAAGGAAGGTGTTTGGGGTAGAGAGGGACCATCCTTGGTCCGAATGCGTCGTTTGAGGTTTGTTCATGTCAACTGTGACGTCATTGGTGACGTCATCAGTACGAGTAGTAGCAAAAGTGGGCATTTTTGGGGAGTGAAGGAAGGTAATTGGGGTAGAGATGGGCTATCCTTGGTCGGAATGCGTCGTGTGGGGTGTCAAAGTAGAGCTCTCGGGGTGTGGATCACGACTTGGAGGGATGTCCACGTCATGTGTGACGTCACTGGTGACGTCATCAGTAGGATTAGTAGCGAAAGCGGGATATTCGTGGGTGCAATGGAGTGCGTTTGAAGTAGATAACAGCCTTTTTTTCCATCCAGCTGCCTGGTATTTACCTGTGACTGAGTGTATGCGAGCGTGTGTGTAGGTGAGTGAGTGAGTGAGTCTGAGTGAGTGAGTGAGTGAGGCGTGCACAACGCCCGTGAATCGCCCCCAATGCTCGTCTTAACACGTGGATGCACTAACGACGGTGAGTGAGTGAGTGAGTGAGTGGGTGAATGGGATCCTACTGGACTAATGTATCGTCCGTTTTCGTCATTTTGCGCATGCGCAGTCGGGCCGTAATATAGAAAGCAGGCAATTTGCGGGTTTGTGGAGGTCTGTTGAGTGATTGAGGGGCCATCCCTGGTCCAATTGGACCGTGTGGGATATCAGTGTGAAGCTCTCGTGGGTCAGACTGGCGTGTTTTCATTGGAAGTAGCACCAATCTGCGCATGCGCAGTTGGGGTGTAGTAAGTAAAGTGGTCATTTTGGGGGTGCGTAGGAGGTCTGTTGAGTGATTGAGGGATCATTCTTTGTCCTGATGCGTCGTGTGAGGTGCCCACTTTTAGCCCCCGGGGTGTAAACCATGACTTGAGGGGTGACCCTGCTATCTGTGACGTCATTGGTCACGTCATGACGTCATCAGTGCGAGTAGTAGCGAAAGCGGACATTTTGGGGAGTGAAGGAAGGTATTTGCGGTAGAGAGGGACCATCCGTGTCCGTCATTGCTCTGCAGCAGTAGGAATGGGGGTGTGGGTTCCAGAGGAACGCGTTACAGAGACGATGACACACATATGCAGACCGGGAATTGTGGAAAAAGGGAAAAATGTGTGGACGTTTTGGTTCGAGATATTTGCATACCAATACATGCATGAAAGAGAAGGGGAATCACCACGCCATGCCTTAACGCCTATCTTAACTCCCTAACAGAAGCATCGACGGCTGCTTCTGTCCAATCAAAATCCGTGATTTGATGTTGCATCTATAAAGAGCTTCGAGTACACATCCGGTCAAGTGACCGGAAGTGACTTTTGAAAAGCTGATTTGGAAGACCATTGAACTTTGACCTCTGAATGAACTCTATCCCATGGTGCATCACTTCCGGTCACGTGACCAGAAGTGACCTTTGACCCCTGCACTGCTCAGAAGTGACGTCATCGTACGCATGCGCACGTACATGTGGTGAACCTGCACCCTGGTGTACCCTAGGCCGTTCGCGCTATAGGGTAGAGGGTGCACCAAATGTACGTGCGCATGCGTACGATGACGTCACTTCCGAGCAGCGCAGGGGTCAAAGGTCACTTCCGGTCACGTGGTCAACGGTCACTTCCGGTCACGTGACTGGAAGTGATGCACATCATGAGATAGAGTGCACACAGAGGTCAGTGGTCCTCCAAATCAGTTTTTCAAAGGTCACTTCAGGTCAAAGGTCATTATAGATGCAAAATTAAATCACGAATTTTGATTGGACAGGAACAGCCGTCGATGCTTCTGTTAGGAAGTTAAGATAGACGTTAAGGCTAGGAGTGGGGATTCCCCTTCTTTCTCATGCATGTATTGCTATGCAAATATCTCGACTCAATACGTCCAAACAGATGCCCTTTTCCTACAATTCCCGGCCTGAAGATGCGTGACATCGTCTATGTAACGCGTTCCTCTGGACCCCACACCCCAATTCCTACTGTTGCAAAGCCATGACGGACACGGATGGTCCCTCTCTACCTCAAATACCTCCCTTCACTTCCCCAAAATGCCCGCATTCACTACTCCTCGTACTTATGACGTCATCCATGATGTGACCAATGACGTCACAGATGACAGGGACACCCCTAGTCATGGTCTACACCCTGAAGGCTACACGATGACACCTCACACGATGCATTCGGACCAAGAATGGTCCCTCAGTAACTCAACAGACCCCCACGCATCCCCAAAATGACCACTTTACTTACTACACCACAACTGCGCATGTGCAGATTGGTGCAGCTTCCAATGAAAACACGCCCGTCTGACCCGCGAATGCTTGGCAATGATACCCCACACGGTCCATTTGGCCCAAAGATGGTCCCTAAATCACTCAACAGACCTCCAAGAATCCGCAGATTTCCTGCTTTCTATATTACGTCCCGACTGCGCATGGACAAAATGATGAAAACGGACGATACATTAGTCCAGTCCGATCCCATTCACCCACTCACTCACTCACCGTCGTTAGTGTGTCCATGCGTTAAGTCGGGCGGTGAGGATGTCTCACGGGCGTTGTGCATGCCTCACTCACTCACTCACACTCACTCAATTACTCACACACACACGCGCATACACTCACAGACACAGGTAACTCTACCAGGTAGCTGGGTGGAAAAAAGGCCGTTATATACTCCAAACGCACTCCATTGCACCTCCGAAACTCCCGCTTTCGCCATTACGCCTACTGATGACGTTACTGGGACGTCACAGATGACGTGGGCAACCCTCCAATCGTGGTCCGCACCCCGAGAGCTCTACTTTGTCACCTCACACGACACATTCCGACCAAGGATGGTCCATCTCTAACCCAAATACCTTCCTTCACTCCCCAAAATGCCCAATTTCGCTACTACTCGTACTGATGACGTCACCAATGACGTCACAGATGACGTGGACATGCCTCAAGTGGTCTACGCCCCGAGGGCTACAAGATGACACCCCACACGACGCATTCGGACCAAGGAAGGTCCATCTCTACTGCAAACACCTTCCTTCACACCTCCAAAATGCCCACTTTCTCTACTACTCGTACTGATGACGTCACAGATGACGTGTGAACATTCATCAAATCGTGGTCTACACCCCGAGATCTACAAAATAACACCCCACATGACCCATTTCATTTTTTTGTCATTCCGGAGACAGCGCAGAAAGTTTGGTAGGGGGCCATCCCCCCCATAGGGTTAAATTCTATTCACTCACAACCCACCAGACCGCCTCAGAAAAACAACAACACTATATGGAAATCTGTAATTGGTGGCACCTGTCACACGGAGTCTAAAGGAGTGTCGATCCTCACTCTTACACGCCTCGTTCTATTCATTCTTCATCATGATTATATGTTTATATATTTCACAGAAGATGAAACGAGACCGATCAGATAGGCGTGCTGACTAGAAATGAAAACTCTAATAATCACCACGTGTATCACTTCCTGACCATGCAGACGTGACATCACAATACTAACATCTGATTGGCCATCTCCTGCAGTCAAAGACAACAATTTCCCGCTATACTCCGAACTGCGGGAAATTATATGTCTCAGCTTTGCCACACATTACAAACATCACTTAACACCTCATATGGAAGGAAGAGCCAGCGAGTCCCGCCAAGAAAAAAAATGTTGAAGAACGGGCGAGGTTTGCTTAAAGCCCCAACATTATAGACACACGGGATCGATTTCAGAAGCTATCCTCTACATAACCATGATAACCATCTTTGGCGGATTCACTACGCCATCTATCGAGCCTTTTCCAGCGCCTATCGTTAACGTGAGAATTTGCGGCTATGTTATAGATTAAACAAATCTGATTCCGTCAAATCGTTTGTGAGTAAGTCCGTCCGTGTCCGATTTCTCGTTACGAGCATATCTTAAGAACGACTATGCCTAGGAATACCAAACTTATATCACACATGTTTATGGTCACAGTGCAGAAGCCTATTGAAAATCAACGAGATTGACCCATATTTTCCAAGGTCACTAGGTCAAATTGTGTCAATTTATCATAAATCGACTATTACTACCATATTTCAAGGCTGAATATACATAGGTGCGCCAAACTTGCTTCACTTACGTATCTGACAGCAAAAGCCAACATGTATCAACATGAACCGTGCAAAGCATGTAGAACCTCTCAGCCTTGGAGGTATTAACAAGCGTTCTGAATTCCAACATCTCGCCTTGCGGTGTCTCCTGCTGAAGCTGCAGCAGTATCGAAAACATATGTGGAGCAAATTTTCCATGTACAGGGGACATATAATTTATTGCCTAACAAAAATCTCATCAGTGGAAACATACAAAGTCTAAACTGCGATAATTTGGAGAAAATTTTATGTCATATTTCTTAACTGGTTCGCTGCAGTCGGCCACGATCGAGGCCCCCGTGTAAATGGGCGACCGCTCACGGGGCCCAGAACTTGTCTGTCTACGCGAGTACGGTGAGGTACCATTGTCTAAAATTGATATTTCCAAATGTACCATGCATGCAACATAATACAAAAAATACATATTTTGTTAGTTAAGTCTGTCTTGATTTTCTGGATGTAAACTGGTGTATTAGAAGAACGAAATCGGGAGAAAGAAATATGAAAAATAAATATCGCGACGGGAGAATTTCATCTTGGAACTTGGCCATCTTGGATTACACAGGTAACTGAAAAGCAATTCCGACCATCCTCTCACCAATGTCAATATACTCTCCAAGATTGAAGTCAATCGGTTAAATAGTCCTCGAGTTATTGGTACAGGCAATAATGTCTGGAATAGAGGGTCTGGCAGACAATAATGTCTGGAATAGATGATCTGGTATAGACAATGTCTGACATGGATGATCTGGTACAGACAAAAACATCTATTGACAGATTATGTGGTACAGACAATAACGTCCGACTTCGATGATCCGGTACAGACAATAACGTCTGGAATAGATGATCTGGTACGGACAATGATGTCCGGAATAGACAATAACATCAGTCCCCTGTGGGATAACTGTCAGATAGGTCAATCTCTCGTAGGATTATGGCTGGCTAGGTAAGTGCTGTGGGATTACTGCTGGATATGGCAGACCAGTGCGAGATTACTGTGGGATAGACCAGTCCTGTGTAGGATTACCGCTAGATGGACCAGTCTCGTGTGAGATTACTGCTGGATAGGCCAGTCCCGTGTGGGATTGCTGCTGGATAGGCCAGTCGCATGTGGAATTACTGCTTGATAGGCCAGTCCGCTCTTGGATTACTGCTGGATAGGCCAGTCCCGTGTGAGATTACTGCTGAATAGGCCAGTCCCATGAGGAATTACTGCTGGATAGGCCGGTTGAGCCTGGGATTACTTCTGGATAGGTCAGTCTCGTGTGGTATTACTGCTGAAAAGGTCAGTGCCATTTGGCATTAGTGCTTGATAGGTCAATCCCGTGTGGGATTGTTACTGGATAGGTCTAACCTAGGCAAACATGAAATATGTCCACCAAGTTTCATAATCATCCCACAAAAGCTTCAGCAAACTTTCCATGTACAGATCTACATTTAAATTTTTGCTCAATAAAAGCTGTATCAATGGAAACTTACAAAGTCTGAACAAGTGACAAACTCATCCAATGAAAGCTGTCAGCTTCAGCAAACTATTCATGTACAGGTGTACATGAATGTACAGTATCATTGGCAGATTACTTAGGCGAAACCGTCAGAAGTTGAACAAAAATTAATATCTCAACTCCTAAATAGCACAAGGACATCAGCTTATCATATGAGATATGTGTACCAAGTTTCATAATCATCCAATAAAACCTGACAAATTCAGACAACTTTCAGACAGTACATTTTTGTCTAACAAAAGACTTTATAATTGGCAAATTACTCAATCCAAAACCTCATAATTTGGACACAAATTAATATTTCATCTCATAAATAACACAGGTGCATCCTCCAATTATAAGAATCATGTGTACCAAGTTTCATAATCTTTCCAAGCAGCAAACTTTCTATGTACATGTACATTTTGCTAAACCAAAAATTCATTTCCCATAATTTCGACAAAACTTAATATTTCGTCTCAAACACACATCAGGTCATTGTCTACGGCAAGAATTGTTCTTGGGGTATTGTTATCATATATATATGTCTGTCCGTTCATCCATCTTTTTCCCCATTACCATCATATCTCCAGAATAAGTATGCCTTGGTACACCAAACTTACTCACATATGAAGCCTATCGAAAATCAGTGCGATCGACCCAGTTTATTGGGGTCACCAGGCCAGTTTATCTCCATTTGCCACCATTTAATTATCTGAAAAATGACTGCCCGAGAGCACCAAATTGGCATAACAAATGCATGTAGTCGTAGAGCAAAAGTCTATAGCAAAGTCAGATTAACCTATTTTTGGGGTCACGTGGTCAAATGTTGTCTGTTGCATGTCAACTACCATATATTCAATATTGATTAGGCTAACTGAACTTACACTGAACACATACTTGAACGTCAGCCAAAATTGGCAATGGAGTATTGTCATCACATGTGTACTTACGTAATATATCCATATCTGGCTATCCCTACCATTATATTTCAAGGATATGACATAGGCATGTGGTCATGGTACAGAAACCTTTTAAAAATTAGTTGAAGCGCCCTATCTTATCTGATTCACTACTGGGTTAAACTGTCAATTTTGCACCAATTGCATGTTGACAAACTGAGTGTTCTTCAACAAAGAGCACGACAAAGGTAAAGGTGTACCCAGTGCTTGGCACGCTTTATAATTTTAACATATTGACAGAATATAAGGTTACAAAGATATAAACTTTGGCAGTCATTGCCCAGATTCAGTCAAAATTGACCAAGTGAGTCAAAGAATTAGAATACACAAATGCATGTATATGTTACATGATATAATTTAGACCAAATATAATGAACATTACATCTGACATCCCAGATAAGTATGATTATATAATCGTTATAGGTTATACAAATACATTAACAGTTTAACCTCGGTGAGCATGATCTAAAATGTGGTATGTGGTAGTCTGATTGATGAGAAAATTTGCTAAAAATCAAGGTAGCTGTGACCTCAAATTCTGGAGATTGTAGAAAATCGGCATTTGTTTGTATCCATAGATACAGTAAGGGGAGATGATGCGTCATGTATTCAAGTTTAGGCTTTGGTGTGGAAATTTTGTGTCCGTAGACAAAATCCAGGTCAAGTTCGAAGGTCAAGGTCACTGTGATCCCAAAGTCTAGAAATTGTTAAAAATCGCGGTTCTTGTGTGTCTGTAGCTATATTAAGGAAAGCCAATGTGCCATATACCAAAATTTAGGTCAAGCTCAATGGCCAAGGTCACTGTGAAATCAGGATGTCATGAAAAATCACATTATGGGGAGACGATATGTCACCTAACAAAATTTAGGTCAAAGGCCGGGGCCACTGTGCCCCCAGAATTAGGAAATTGTTAAAAATCTATTCTTTTGCCCTGTTTGTTGGTGCATTAGGGGGAGTCGATGAGTCACATACAAAGAATTAGGTCAAGGTCGTTCTGACCCAAAAATCGGGAGATTGTTGAAAATCACGATTTTTGTGTTTTCGAGACAATAAAGAGAGACGATGTCAAAATCTCAAAATTATTATCACCCACAACAGTATTTGAGCATAAATATATCCGACATAAATATATCCGTGCAGCCAAATTCTTGAGGTATTGGTCAGAATTACTGAGCTTATGGCTAGTTTTGATAATTTCTGGACCTTTGGTATAATTTCGGATAATTTTGGCAGTTTTGCACACGGACTCGTCCCCATAATCCATTTTATGGTCACATGAGCTTGTCATCAGATCATATGAGTATGGTTCGATGTATAATGATCCTATTTTACATGACGTATTAAGAAAATATTGCAATAACGTTAACGAAAAAGTCGTTTTCCATTTCAAATGTGTTATTACCGATGAGGAAAGAGTATATCAGTTGTAAGTGCCCCCTACTACCTAACTTTCTGCGCTATCTCCGGAACCACAAATAATGGAGAGCTGAAACTCCGTGACTTTATAGTTTATCATATTGGGGTCATTTTGAGCCTATTTGCATGATCCCACGTGCAGAGCATTCTGGGTAAATTCAAGATGGCGACCACGTGTGATACCAGAAAATTGATTTTTTGTCATATTTCTTCAAAATTTCTGCTTTTCCACGATGAAAAGTGGGCAAAAACTATTTCATTTCTCATCACATTAATATTTACTAATTTAGCATGCATTTTTTTGCGGAGAAATTGGATGAATAACAAATTCGGAAAATCTGACCGAAAAATCGACCAAAAAAGGCCGTTTTTGAAAAATGACGTCACTGTGACGTCATCAAAGCAGCAATCTTGGATTTTCTTACAATTTCTGTTAGAGCTTGACCCAAGGGTATGTTGTGGAAAGTATCAGCCCCCTAGCCCAAGGGGTAAGAGAAATCATTATTGGAGCAATTTCGCCCATGGCCAGGATAGGTCCCAAAAAGCACAGGCCTGATAGGATTAAGGGGAGGAGGATGAAATCTGGATAAGTTATCAGTTGCCAGTATCGTAATAAGAGAGAGTTGTACATGTAGCTGGCAACAGGTATTTTTCAATGCCCTCAATATGCCCGATAACAGACCTAACCGTCAAACATTGTAGACAGCGGTGCACCTCGAAATCGAAAGATAAGCCCTTTTGAGGGGTAGAAGTATTTAGCATATTTTTACAGATGCATACAGTGACATTCTTCGAGACTACCCAATATATAAAACAACTTAACATTTGTGACATTTGTTAATACAGATATTAGTGAACATAACTAATAATATAATAAGGTATGGTTTGATACATAATGATCGCATTTTAGACGACATACTAATTCATAATAAGCGTTCTGAGAACCCCAACATCTCGCCTTGCGGGGTCATCCGCCGAAGGTGCAGCAGTATTGAAAGCATACATGTAGCGCAAACAATAAGGTCTGGAATAGGTGATGTGGTACAGACAATAATGTCTGGAATAGATTATCGGGTAAGACAATAACATCAGTCCCATGTGTGATTACTGGCATATAAGTTAATCGCATGTAGGATGGATAGGTCAGTGCCGTCGGATTACTGGTACATTGGGCAGTCCAGTGTGAGATTACTGCGGATAGGTTAGTCCCATGTGAGATTACTGCTGGATAGGCCAGGCCTCTGTATGATAGCTGCTGGATGAACCAGTCCCGTGTGTTATTACTGATGGATAGACCAATCCCCTGTGGGATTACTGCTTGATAGTCCAGTCCCAAGTGGGATCACTGCTGGATAGGCCAGTCCCGTCTGGGATTACTGCTGGGTGGACGAGTCTCGTAGGGGATTAATGCTGCATAGGCAGTCCAGTTTGAGGTTACTGCTGCATACGGCAATCCTGTGTGGGATTACTGCTGGATAGGCTAAACCTGTGTGAGATTACTGCGGGATAGGTTAGTCCCATGCTGGATTATGGTTGGATAGGTCAGTTACATGTGGGATTACCGCTGCATATTGTAGTCCAGTGTCATATTACTTCTGGATAGGTCAGTCCCGTGTGAAATTACTGCTGCATAGGCCAGTCCCGTGTGGAATTACTGCTGGATAGGCCAGTCCCATGTGGGATTACTGCTGGATAGGCCAGTGCGGTCTGGGATTACTGCTGGATAGGTCAGTCCCGTGTGGCATTACTGCTGGCTAGGCCAGTGCCATTTGGGATTACTGCTGGATAGGTCAGCTCTGTGTGAGATTACTGCTGGATAGGCCAGTCCCACATGGGATTACTGCTGGATAGACCAGTCTGGTCTGGGATTACTGCTGGATAGTTGAGTTCCGTATGGGATTACTGCTGGATAGGTCAGTTCCGTGCGGCATTACTGCTGGATAGGCCTGAGCGCCATTTGGGATTACTGCTGGACAGGTCAGCTCTGTGTGAGACTGCTGGATAGGCCAGTCCCACATGGGATTACTGCTGGATAGACCAGTCTGGTCTGGGACTACTGCTGGAAAGTTGAGTTCCGTATGGGATTACTGCTGGATAGGTCAGTCCCGTGTGGTATTACTGCTGGATAGGCCTGAGCGCCATTTCGGAATACTGCTGGATAGGTCAGTCGCGTGTGGGATTAATGCGGGAGAGCTGTGACCTAGGGAAACATGAAACATGTCCACCACGTTCTATAATCATCCCACGAAAGGTTCAGCAAACTTTCCATGTACAGATCTACATGTAAATTTTTGCCCAACAAAAATCTTATCAATGGAAACGTACAAAGTCTAAACTGCAATAATTAGGACAAAAATTCGTATTTAATGTCATATTTCTTAAATAGCACATGCACAGCCTCGAATCACATTGAACTTGGGTAGCAAGTGTCAAACTGATCCAATGAAAGCTGACAGCTTCAGAAAACTTTCCATGTACAGGTGTTCATGTATATACATGTACATTATTATTGGAAGATTATTTAGACAAAATCCTCAAAATTTCAACAAAAATTAATATTTCATCTCCTAAATAGCACAGGTACATCTTCTAATCATAAGAAACAGGTGTACCAAGTTTCATAATCATTCAATGACAACTGACAACTGCAGCAAACTGTGGTGTACAGATGTACATGTGCACTTCAGCTAAACGCAAAACTCAATCATTTGCCATAATTTGGAGAAAAATTAGTATTTCTTCTCAAAAATAGCACAGATACATTCTCTAATCATAAGAAACCTGTGTACCAAGTTTTGTAATTTTCCAATGACAGCTGACAACTGCAACAAACTTTCTAAGTACAGATGTGCATGTGGACTTCAGCTAAACGCAAAACTGTATCATATGGATTTTAACATTGGAGCACCCCAGGGGTAGTATCCCCAGGTAGCATACCCACCCCCCCCATATTTTTTTTATATTTTTTTTTACATTTTTCTTGATTTTTTTCTGGAATTTGCTAAACCAAAAACCTGATCATCTCCAGGCAGGGGACACCGACGACGACATCCTCTTTCCCCCCTCACAATATCTCCCCTTTACTATCGTAAGGCGAGATCAACATGAGAAAAGATTGCGATAGCTTGAACAAACCGTCAAATAACATTCAAAATCGTCTACCATACTTTTATTTTCGCTATTTATTAAGATCTACTGTGAAGATTTGATTGAAATCTCGGAATGTCATAGTACCATGTCCCTGTTACTTCCATAACAAGAAAATAATGAAGGTTGGGGGGGGGGAGGGTGCTATAGATACTGGTCTACGAAAAATTCAATTTGATATGATACCTCATTTT
>JAVTVY010056706.1:0-30670 GCA_036873755.1 Hanleya hanleyi | reverse complement strand
CACAATCAAAGCGTGACTGAGATACGTCATTCTTTAGATGACGACTTTACAACGAATATTATGGATTAAGAATACTGATCAGCGATACGGATTTGATATTTTTGGAACATCATGATGTCTTGCCGGCATTATTGAAAACTGTTGACCGCTTCTCTCTCGCAGAAAACAAGCCTATGTTTATTTATACTATGATTGTCTTTTTGAATTTGGTGCTAATACTGTTATATGGAACATGGAAAAGGTCTTTGGATTATGGACGCGGATATTCTCTAATGGACGACGGCTGAATTATGAATGACGGACCAGACGCTTGTAATTCCATAAATATTAATTTCATGTGCTGCTCTATACTACTGACTGGTTCTGCAATTTGGATTTAGACCACATGAACCACTTCGTTTTACAGTTAAACATACATTTCTTTTCTAATTACTCAGGCCTGAAATCTCTGGTTCTACGACATCTTCATCCCACAGAGACCACTTGATTGCAACCAGATGTGAGATAATGCATGGCCGAATCTACTTTTGTAATTTGTAGTTTGTAATTTTCTGATTATTCAATCTTAAATAAAACTGTAAATTAGTCCATCGTACGTGTTACCTTACTTGCGACTTCTTGCGTAACCCAAGTCAAACGTAATGCGATTTATACTTGTTGTTTCGAGAGAAAACAGTTACCAAACATCTATAGGCCAGTGATATTCAGCTGCCACATGTTACAAAATGTATGTTAGCTTATCATAAAAAGCAAGTTACGTCAGCGGTATACCCGTAAGCTATATGAACTTGCACTCTATGAATATCTACCCCCTTTATAGTATGGGCCGTCTCTTACATCTGACGGTGACACAACTCATTTTTCATCATATGTGTTGACAAAGCATTTGATCTTCGATATTTGTATCTAATTCCGCTTAATTCTGTGCTAGTGACCGTTTGTCATTCCAGTCATGGTATGCACATGAACATATACATGAACAGAAAAGGCGTGACTGAGATACAGAAACTCATAAGCATCAGTTGATCCGGTTGATGTATTTGAGTAGAATATAGCGAGAATGTCGATCTGTGGAATCAGTTTAACACTTATATGGCATGGTATTTCCTAGATGTTATCTGTATATGTTGAAATTTGCTGGTCCTGGGCCAGCATGTACATGGCGGCCCGACTTCGGCCCAATATGTTGAGTTCCATCGGGCCAATGTCGGCATCCGATGACGGCTCAACGACTGTTTGCACCGCGACACCAACGTTGGACCAGTAGCGGTTCAACGTCGGCCCACCGTGTATAATTTGTAACTGCATTGGCCACAGGGCGGCCCTCAATTGGCCCAACATTCATGCATACTCCTCCTCCCGCCACCCCTCCCCAAAAATACCCTCCTTCCGTGGTTGCACAGAGTAAAGTTTTTGCACGCATTTATCTTATTACAGTATACATCAGCAGTATCAATTAAGCAGAATCTAGATACAAATAATTCATACAGAAAGACATCATCATACAAAAAAAATTGTTAATGAAGCTAATAGACAAAATACATCACAATTTTGATAGTTAGCGGTTATCAACATCCTACCATTGCACAGTTACCGTTGCCAATAGTCAACTACTGCAAATGTAACCTGCCAACAGTATTAATTCCACTGTGTCATGACCTTTTGATCTTTGATATATGTTGGCATTTGTGGGAAGTTGATGCTGGGTCGACATCGGGCCTTACAGACTAGTCTTTTGTGTTAAATGCCGTCATTTTCATCTGACGACGATACAGCTCACCAATCCCCAGTTTATGAGTTGTCACAGCAAAACAGCTCACCAATTACCAATATACGAGTTCTCAGAGCATTTCAATCATAGCTCTCTAGATTTGTATCTAATACCGCTTATGCCGGTGCTAGGGGCCGTGTGGTCATATCATCCAAGTTACCACATGAACAGGTACAATAAAAGCGTACCTAAGATACAACACATATCACGAATCGTTAGATCCTTGGTATGTGCTTTAGAATAGTTTAACCGGAAGACTATACTGTGAAGTCATGTGACTCTGTCAGTATGTCGGCACCTCTTCCCACATCCCTTATATGTGTTGTAATGGTATTGCAGTATAACATTAGACACTGAAGGTAGTTCTAGAATAATAGAGCTGATGTAAACTTGTTTACATTCCGATCTGTGGTTATAATCATAGAATTTTCTCGAAGTCGTGACCGATTTATCGCAGGTAAATTGCAAATGACCGATACACGAAGAAACCCGTATGCCACGGGTGATTGGGTCACAGCGCCATCTACACGTAGGCTTGTATACATACTGTTTTGTGGGTTAATCATTTCGAGCTTTCTAGAAGCTGTTGTGATTGTATCTGGGTTAGATCATACGTCAATGCTGTACCGGTGGAAGTTTCTTGATTTGGTAGAATAATCTCTAATGCCCCAAAGAATATAAATAGCCCGACGTTCAGTGATCGAGGGGGGTTCTAACTGGCTTCTGTGTGGATGCATTAGATTGTGCTACTATCTGGATATTACCTTTGCCTGAGATTACTGACTGTTCGATTACTCCTGTGTTTTGACCGCTGTGTTATCTACGTAATTGAACTGACGGAAACTGGACAACAACTGAGCGGTGTTGGACTATCGGAAGACAGAAACGCAATTCCTGCGCGTCGGCACGGACTGTATAGCGATTTACATGTCATCACGAATTGTGAAGGATACACCCGCATAGCATTGAACAGTAAGACTATATTTGACATTTATTTGCTCTATTGACCTTACTTAACTTGTATATGATTTTAGTATTGTAAATAAATATTCGATTGTTAATCCTTGACATCACAAAATTTTTCTGTTGCGTCTTTTCTATTATCGTTTATGACGTAACAGAAATTGGGGGCCTGTCCGGGATCATTGTTTACTTTACAGATTGCCAGCTGATCTGTTTTTGCAACATAGTTCTAAATTTATAAGTCAAGTCAAGGAGTAGTATATTATCAGCATGTCATTTGACCCAGCACAGTTTGCCTTAGAGCCTAGTCAGGAGGAATTTGACGAACTACGCAAAGAGGATTTGTTCGCGCTGTGTAAATTCCTACAAATTAAAGTTAAAACATCTTGGAGAAAGCAAGAAATTAAGAAACTCATTATTAAACATTTTGTTGGCAAACAACTTTGGGATGAATGTAATTTTGATTTAACTGAGGAAACAGCTGATTATTTGCAAATAAAGAAATTAGAATTGCAAAATCAGCTGGTATTAAAGAGATTAGAATTAGAAAAAGAGGAAACATAATAGAGAGAAAAGCTAGAAAGAGAGGAAAGAGAGAAAGAAAGACAGTTTCAGTTAGAGAGAGAAAAATTAGAGAACGAAAGAGAACTAGAGAGAGAAGAGAAAGACAGGCGGTTTCAGTTAGAAATGAAACATTTGGAATTACAGTCGCAAACATGTCCTCCTGCAGGTGCACCTGTACAATCACAATCAAAATTCGATGCAGCTCGTCCAATACGTCTCGTCCCACCATTTCAGGAAAAAGAAGTTGATAAATATTTTCTGCATTTTGAGAAAATTTCTGAAAATTTAAACTGGCTAAAAGAAAATTGGAGTTTACTTCTTCAAACTGTTTTGATCGGAAAGATAAGGGATATTTACACTCAATTGACGGTAGGGCAAGCATCAAATTATGATATAGTGAAGGATTTGATCCTTAAAGGTTATGAATTTGTTCCTGACGCCTATAGACAAAAGTTTCGTAGTTGTGAAAAAGAAAACTCTCAGACTCATGTAGAATTTGCTCGTTCAAAAGAACAGTTATTTGATAGGTGGTGTGCTTCAGTTAAAATTGACAACAACTTTGAAAACCTTAGACAGTTTATGCTGGTAGAGGAATTTAAAAGGTGTATCCATGGTGATATTAGAACATTTCTTGATGAAAAGAATGCCAACGCTTTAGACCAAGCAGCCCGATTTGCTGATGAATACGCCCTGACACACAAATTACCATTTGTCAATGCTGTTAAGCCAAGTTCATTCCAGTCTAATCTCTCAGGTAACAAACCCAGTTCTTTCTCAAGGCCTAAAAATTTTAACCCCAGTTACAAAGATCAAAGGTCAAACACAAAGTCTCAGTCACCCACTTTTAACACTCAAAATAAGTCTCCCGTTTGCAGCTATTGTAAGACGGACCACCATTTAATGGCTAATTGTTTTAAATTAAAAAGAAGACAACAAGATCATGCCTTTCAAAAGCCTAGTGGTTTCCTCACTTCAAGATCTATACCCAAGGAGGTTAGTGACGTTCATAATGTATATGACGTTAAGATGGCCAAGGACACTGTTCCTATTAGTTCTATCAAGGATAAGGTTGACAGTTTTTCTAATCCTGTTATGGAGATTTTTGAACCATTTATCCACAATGGTTTTGTGTCACTTTCGAGTGATTTTTCTAATGCTACTCCTGTGAAGATTTTCCGAGATACGGGCGCGTCCCAGTCTCTTTTGTTGGCAGACATTTTGCCGTTTTCTGATTCTTCATCTGCAGGCAGTAATGTCCTGAATATTATCTGGACCTGTTACGGTGGGTATTAAAGGTAGTTTACCATTTGAGGGTGTTCAATTGCTTATTGGCAATGATCTTGCGGGAGATAAGGTCGGGGTTAACCCGATTGTAACTGACAAACCTTGTTTGGATCAGATCCATGATCCAGTTGAAGACAAAATTCAAAGTTTGTATCCTGCTTGTGCAGTTACTAGAGCCATGAGTAAATTGGCTGAGGAGTCTGAAAAGTCTCTTAAAGATGACTTCATTGATGACGTTTGTTTGGCTGACACATTCGTGTGTTTAAATGATGAGGCTGGAATGTTCTAATGAAATTTTGTTTAAATCACAGCTGGTTAATATACAGCGTAGTGACAAGAACATTTTCAAGTTGTTTGAAAGGACAACAGATGAGTGTGATGTAACTCGAGAGCCTGTGTGTTACTTTTGTAAGAATGGTGTTCTGATGCGCAAATGGCGACCGCCAGCTGTGTCACCTGATGATGAGTGGGCAGTTAAGTATCAGATTGTGGCACCAAAGTCATATCGTTCCGATATCCTCAGACTAGCCCTTGAAAGCACCTCTTTCAGGCCATTTAGATTAATTGATTGTTTATTCATCATTTCAACGATGTATATACAAACATAAAATCGAGTACGGCTGTACAAATGGCGGGAATAAAACCCCAGGGGGCTTGTTCTATCCCGAACTGATAATATTTTAAGTAAGTAAAGGACTGCCTACAGCAGAGTATGGAAAGATACAAGCATGAATACAGTTTCTGCTGTAATTACTTACGATATGTATATATATAAAGGCAGTTTTTACTGTGATCATTTAATCTATATATATATATATGGTGAATAGATGATCGAGCTCTCGGTACTGTACATATAATGCAGTTCTGCAACATTGGCAACTCTGGGGGCTCGATGGAGCAGATGATTAACAATACAGTTATGTACAAAAAAGGTTTATTTCTTCATTAAATTAAAAATAGGTTCTATAGATAGTGTATATACAGCTTCAAGTAATGTAAGCTAATAGATAAACATGTAAAATAATTTTTAAAAGGCTTAAGTAGGGCTGTTAGCCGCTTTCGTTGTGTATTATAGTGTATTTAGGTGTTAACAAAACATATTACAAAATTCTAAATCATTTCTATTGGCCAAATTTAAAGAAAGATGTTACGGAATTTTGTAGGTCATGCCACAACTGTCAACTGGTAGAAAAACCTAACCAAACCTTACCAAAGGCCCCTCTACAACCAATCCCTGCATTTGGGGAAGCCTGTAGTAGGGTGGTTATAGATTGTGTTGGTCCATTACCAAAAACAAGGCCAGGCAATCAATACATGTTAACAATCATGTGTGCTTCAACCAGGTTCCCTGAGGCCATTCCTTTACGGAATATTCAGGCAAAAACTATTGTTAAGGCTGAGGTCATTCCTTTATGGAATATTAAGGCAAATACTATTGTTAAGGCCTTAGTTAAGTTTTTCGCACTTGTCGGTCTACCCCAGTCTGTTCAGTCTGATCAGGGGTCTAATTTCATGTCAGGAATCTTTCAAGTCATGCATGAATTGGGAATAAAGCAGTACAAATCATCGGCATAACACCCAGAAAGCCAAGACGCATTAGAAAGATTCCACCAAACATTAAAGAACATGATTAGGACTTATTGTTTTGACACCGAGAAAGACTGGGATGAAGGCATACTTTTGTTATTGTTTGCTGTTAGAGAGTGTGTTCAACAGTCTTTAGGCTTCAGTCCATTTGAATTAGTCTTTGGTCATACAGTTAGAGGACCCCTTAAACTGCTGAAGGAAAAGTTCCTAGACAGTGATCTTGACTCATGTAGTCTCTTACAATATGTGTCGGACTTTCGCACCAGGTTGACTACAGCACGTGATTTGGCCATGTCAAATTTAAAGTCAACAAAAAAAATATGAAAATAACCTGTGATAAACATGCCCTTAAGCGAAGTTTCAAACCTGGTGAGAAGGTACTGGCTTTTCTGTCTATTCCTGATAATCCACTTAAGGCTAGATATTATGATCCATGTCATTGAAAAGAAATTAAGTGACCTTAATTATGTAATTCAGACTCCTGACAGGCGTAAAACCAAACAGTTATGTCATGTAAATATGTTAAAGTTATACATAGACAGAGATAGCACTAACAGTACTGTACAGCCTGTAAGTGTAATTAGTTCTGACCCTGATAATAATGAAACTCGCGAAGAGCCCATGAGAGCGGCGAAATTACAGAACTCTGACATTCTACTTAATTTGGATTCATCTCGAGGCAGCGCGTCAGGAAGAATTTCGAACTCTGCTCAGTCAATATCAACATTTGTTTCCCGATATCCCCACTCGGACTGATACAATTTCACATGACGTCAATGTAGGAGATTCTAATCCAGTGAAGCAGCACCCATATCGTTTGAATCCCATTAAACAAAACTACATGAAAATAAAGAGATTCAATATGTATTGGACAATGACTTCATTGAACCAATTAATAGTAACCGGAGTTCACCTTGTATCCTCGTTCCAAAGCCAGATGGCAGTTACAGGATGTGTACTGACTACAGAAAGGTGAACACATTGACCAAAACAGACACATTCCCTATTCCACGCATTGACAATTGCATTGATAAAGTGGGAAGTGCCAAGTTCGTGTCAAAGTTTGATATCCTGAGAGGATTTTGGCAAGTTCCACTGACAAATCGTGCGAAGGAGATATGAGCATTCGTCAGTCCGGAAGGCCTGTTCCAGTATAAAGCCATGCCATTTGGAATGAAAACTTCTACAGCCACGTTCCAGCGTCTCATTAACCGTGTTACTTCTGGTTTGGAAGGATGTGAGACTTACACTGATGACGTTAGTGTCCACAGCGATACATGGGAAGATCATCTACAGAGAATTCACGCACTGTTCAATCGGCTGAATGACGCCAAGCTGACCGTCAACCTTGGAAAAAGTGAATTTGGACATGCACGTGTGACATTCTTGGGTCATGTTGCAGGTCAGGGTCAGGTAAAACCTGTAGATGCTAAGGTTAGTGCTATCTCGCTATTTCCAAGACCAACACGTAAGAGACAACTGATGCGTTTCTTGGGTATGGCTGGTTACTACAGGAAATTTTGTCCAAATTTTTCAAATATTACTGAACCTTTAACTCGACTCTTAAGAAAGAGGGTAACTTTTGTTTGGACCGATGAATGTGAATCAGCTTTTGAAAATCTGGAAGCCATACTCAAGAGCGCGCCAGTTCTTTCAGCACCAGGTTTTGATTCACCTTTTAAACTGGCTGTAGATGCTAGTGATGTTGCTGCTGGTGTCGTTTTGTTACAAGAAGGTATAGATGGTGTAGATCACCCAATATGTTATTTTTCAAGTAAATTTGGCAAACATCAGAGAAATTATTCTACAATTGAGAAAGAATTGTTGGCAATGATATTGGCTTTACAACATTTTGATGTTTATGTTACTTCTTCATCGCTGCCAATTACTGTATTCAGCGATCACAATCCACTTGTTTTCATAAGTAAGATGAAAAACAAAAATCAAAGATTGTTGAGATGGAGTTTGATCTTACAAGAATACAATATTGAAATGAGACATATTAAGGGCAAAGACAATTTGATTGCTGACTGTTTGTCTCGCATATAATGTACATATCTTTGTCAACATTTTTGCTGTTGTAATATAGATTTGTTTTGCAATAATGTTTTGAATTGTCAAGAAAGTTCCAAGTTTGAAACTTTCTTTTTTAAGAGGGGGAGTGTCATGGTATTGCAGTATAAAATTAGACACTGAAGATAGTTCTAGAATAATAGAGCTGATGTAAACTTGTTTACATTCTGTTCTGTGGTTATAATCATAGAATTTTCTCGAAGTCGTGACCGATTTATCACAAGTGAATTGCAAATGGCCGATACACGAAGAGACCCGTATGACGCGGGTAATTAGGTCACAGCGCCATCTACACGTAGGCTTGTATGCATACTGTTTTGTGGGTTAATCATTTCGGGCTTTCTAGAAGCTGTTGTAATTGTATATGGGTTAGATCATACGTCAATGCTGTACCGGTGGAAGATTCCTGATTTGGTAGAATAATCTCGAATGCCAGATAGAGTATAAATAGCCCGATGTTCAGTGATCGAGGGGGGATTCTAACTGGCTTCTATGTGGGTGCATTAGATTGTGCTACTATCTGGATATTACCTTTGCCTGAGATTACTGACTGTTGGATTACTCCTGTGTTTTGACCGCTGTGTTATCTACGTAATTGAACTGACGGAAACTGGACAACAACTGAGCGATGTTGGACTATCGAAATACAGAAACGCAATTTCTGCGCGTCGGCACGGACTGTATAGAGATTTGCATGTCAACACGAACTGTGAAGGATACACCCGTATAACATTGAACAGTAAGATTATATTTGACATTTATTTGCTGTATTGACCTTACTTAATTTGTATATGATTTTAGTATTGTAAATAAATATTTGATTGTTATTCCTTGACATCACAACAGTTTTCTGTTGCGTTTTATTCTATTATCGTTTATGACGTAACAACTGCCATACATGCACTTTCCATAATGTACGACAAATGAGGACCACAGATTACGCTCCATTGCCAATTGTCTTCACAAACGATTGTCCATGATTCCACTGTCCACACAATGTGAAAGCTAATTATCAATCATTGTAATATTCAACATTATAATGTCCACAAGTTGTGTTGACAAATAATTGTTTACTGTCCACACTGTATGACAAATTTCCGACTATTTTCTTCAATCAACTAATTGTCCAGTAATTTTGTCACTATATGACAACTGAATATTCATAACTGATCACACTGAATTACAAGCGTCTGGCCGGTCATTCAACAGACTATACACCAGTGCCCTCACCATTGCCCATTGTTGTATGACAACCTATTCTCCAGCATTGTATGAAAACTGATTATCCAGCACTGCCTACACTAGTTGACAATTGTTTCGCCACTTCCGACACCGTATGCCAACTGATTATCCAGCACTGCCCTCACAATTGTTCATGTTGTACAGCAACCGATTGTCCACCATTGTTCATGTTATCCTCCAATCTTGACTTCAACAATATCAATTGCCTTCTGCCAATTTTCCACCACCATAGCATCATGGGTTCTAAAAAGATGAACACAATGGTCACATTTAGGTAATATGAAGTATAAATCGATATGAATATACAGTTTAAGGGTATCGCATGTACAAATTGGAGCGAGATGTAAGAGGTGGGGGAAGTTGACGTCTGACGACTAAAAAGCAACCACATTCCTCTCACCTGACATTCAGACCCGAGAATACGGTGGATTCTCGGACGTGGTCTTAGTATCTCAATCGCATTTTTATTGCAGCTGTTCATGTGGGGACAATAAAGTATCCACACGGCACCTAGCACCGGCTTCAGCGGAATTAGATACGCTTGCTCGGGAGCTTTGATGAGCATCTGATGTTAATAGATTGCCATCGTTGACGTCTGATGGAATAAACGCCTCAACATGGGATAAACCTGGTAATGCAAGAATACCCAGAAAAACTAACCTGTAATGCCCGACGTCGTACGGCTTAAATTTCCAACCAAAACAATAAACCTACATATATTACTACAAGTGTCGCCAAGAATACACTGTGGTACATCGAAGTACTCCCGAAACTCGCCGACGGATACAATCGCCGTATCCAGAGAGCCACCGTCAAAGTTAGCAAGCGCAACGAATCTGTGTCGTCTGTACCCTAGCCAAGATCTGCAACGTCCACGTCCTTATAAACTCCAGCGTGGCGACCAAGTGCGGTTCAGTAAAACCAAGGGCATGCTCGAAACATCGTACGTCTTCGACTGGAGCGATGTACACTTTATGATGACGCGGCGTCTACCCCGTCAAGCCAAGGTGTATCCAACTGAAAGATCTTCAAGGGGAACCGCTGCATACCGACGAAATTCAACCAATGGCCGATTAAATACCCACACGAAATAATTTGCTGCACAAAACAATTGACCAGTCCTACCCCCAAAACTCCCATAATGAGATGTTTTGCGTTTTTGCACGTACACGTCACTCCAGGTGGTCGTGAAGGTCTTCCAAATCATACACCCGCGGTTGGCGGTTTACACGACGTTTGATCACAAAGTGCCTATCGCTCCAGTCGGGCAGATAACTTTTTTCGAATTTGCCAGTGACTTTTCTGATCCCTGCAGGAGCTCCGATCTTGAATACCTCCTTTCGTCGTGGGCGTGGTTGCATGGGATATACGACACGACAGACAGGCTTCGTTACGCTCGGTGACGTCCATGGGCGCTCTCTGAATACCCTACCATCGACAAGCTGGGTGGGTGCGGGGGTGAGAGGGGGTGAGAGGACATTGATGAACCTCCATATATTCTTATCGGTAAAATATTTGTACTTGCGTCCTCTGAACGCCCGATTTAACTTTCGACGATGGAAGCCTTGGTCTCGTTTTACGTATTAAAGAAGAATACCTTCTTTCAACAGCAACAGCATCAACAGAATATACAGGTATTCCAATGGGTACTAATTGTGCACCCCTTTTGACTAACCTATTCTCTTATGAATACGACTATATGCAGGGGCTTTCAAAACAGACAATTTCAAAGCCCTATTCTTCTCATTCACCAAACGCTACATAGACGATCCTCTTGCTCTGGATAATCGCTATATAATTGACGCAGCGAAGGATATTTATCCACTTTCCCTGGATTTGAAGGAAACTACAGAGAGCCCTAACGGCACATCATGTTTGGACCTATATCTCTGTAAAAATGAAACGGTGCCGAGAGAAGATTTCCTATAGTGTAATATGGTTGCTAATAGTCGCCAGACATCGTCAATTTTTCTCATCTCTTACATATCGCTCCAATTCTCTCTCGTCGAATTTACGACAAAAGAGACGGTAACAGTTTTGAAATCGTAAACTATCCCTATCTGGGCATTAATGTATGTTCGTTTCATTGACGACATTTTCATCATTTGGACGCATGGAAGGGAGACCCCTCGACCAACTCCATGCAGACTTCAACGCATTTCATCCCACCATCAACTTGACATCATCAGCGTCTAACGAGTCTATCAACTTCCTAGACACTACCGTTAAACTGTCCAATGGGAAGCTCGAAACCACCCTGTATCGGAAACCTACAGACCGCTACTCGTACCTTCATGCCAGTAGTTTCCATCCTGGGCATGTCACCAAATCGATCATCTTTAGCCAGGCTCTGAGATAGGGTCGTACTAAAAACTGCGCGGAACTGCGCGGAGCTTAATTTCAACTGCGCGTGGATTATTTGATGGGTTTTTCTTTATTTGCTGACGAGCAGAATATTGATATTAATAAAACAGACAACAAAATCCGCAAAATGTAGACTATATGTCGCTTGAAACGAGAGAGAACGAAATTCAAATACGCGGAAAGTATGTTTCACTGCCCGGAGATTCGCTTCGCTGAAATGGAATCGTCAATATTAGAGCACCTTATCCTACCTTATTCGTTATCATTTTACTTGGAATCATTTGATATGCCTTCTTCAACTGAGTCCTATGTGTGGAATTTCAACTGTCCGTAAGTATATATTGCCGGGTATCAATTTTAACTGCGCGGAAATCGTGTTTCACTCCACTCAGATTCGCTTCGCTCGAACTAAGTCTGATGTGTATGAATTGTATCTGTCCGAACGTAAATTGAGTATAAATTTTGACTGCGCGGAAATCCATGGTAGCTTCACCCCACGCAGATTCTCTTAGATTGAATTAAGTCTGATATGTATGAATTTCAAAAGGCTTGCGTGTATGAATTTCATCTGTCCGAACGTGAACTTTGTATAAATTTCAACTGCGCGGAAATCGAGCCCGTAAGCAAATTTGGCATAAAGTTTAACTGCGCGGAAATCCATGGCAGCTTCACCCCACGCAGATTCTGCTGGATTGAACTGAGTCTGATATGTATGAATTTCAAAAGGCTTGCGTGTATGAATTTCATCTGTCCGAACGTGAAATTGGTATAAATTTCAACTGCGCGGAAATCGAATTTCACTCCATGGAGATTTGCTTTCTTCAACTAAGTCTTATGTGTGGAATTTCGTTTGCAGCGCTAGATATTAAAATAAATAATTAGATAATAAATAACAATGAGAGAGCAGAGGGAAAGTAAAGAAGAATCGCTATGTACAAGTTGGAAAGTCTGTTATTTGTTAGGTGATGAACTGACTTAGGCAGAATATAATTGGTGAGGTATTGGTTAGATTAAATACAGAATCCCTTGATTATATGTCGGCATTGATTAAACAAGTCAATCCGAATTAGGCAGGAGATAATTGGTGAGGTATTGGCGAGATATAATACAGCATTCCTTGATTATTTGTCGGCATTTAATGAACCAGTTAACCCGAATTAGGCAGAAGATGATTGGTGAGGTATTGGTTAGATGTAATCCCTTGATTATTTGTCGGCAGTGATTAAACAAGTTAACCCGAATCGACAGTAAAGCGCCCGTTATCAATGGGTTTAAGAATATATTTTCCTTTATAATCGACACTGTGATAACTATACTCATCGGATCTTCTGAAAACTGTCAACAAAGTGAGCAGGCGTCCCATAGTTTGTGTAAACCTGTTCCAACTGCGCGGAAAATAAGTTTTACTCTCGCTCTTTATCATTCGCTCCCCTCTCAACAGAGTGGACAGTTCAAATAAAAGGCAAGTAGAAGTTTGTATTACACTAAGTAGAGCATATTCGAGCATGATAATTCCAGGTGAAATGATAACGAATAAGGTAGGATATTAACGATTGAAACTCGAATTCCGCGCAGTTGAAATTTATACCAAGTTCACGTTCGGACAGATGAAATTCATACACGCAAGCCTTTTGAAATTCATACATATCAGACTTCGTTCAATCTAAGAGAATCTGCGTGAGATGAAGCTACCATGGATTTCCGCGCAGTTAAACTTTATACGGGCTTGATTTCCGCGCAGTCAAAATTTATACTTAATTTACGTTCGGACAGATACAATTCATACACTTCAGACTTAGTTCGAGCGAAGCGAATCTGAGTGGAGTGAAACACGATTTCCGCGCAGTTAAAATTGATACCCGGCAATATATACTTACGGACAGTTGAAATTCCACACATAAGACTCAGTTGAAGAAAGCATATCAAATGATTCCAAGTGAAATGATAACGAATAAGGTAGGATAAGGTGCTCTAATATTAACGATTCCATTCCAGCGAAGCGAATCTCCGGGCAGTGAAACATAATTTCCGCGTATTTGAATTTCGTTCTCTCTCGTTTCAAGCGACATATAGTCTACATTTTGCGGATTTTGTTGTCTGTTTTATTAATATCAATATTCTGCTCGTCAGCAAATAACGAAAAATCCATCAAATAACCCACGCGCAGTTCCGCGCAGTTCTGTGCAGTTTCGCGCATTTCCGCGCAGTTTTTAGTACGACCGTTGCAATACAATCGTATCTGTTCTGACACACAGGACCGGAACCAACATCTTACTAACCTGAGTAAGGCCTTCAAACATCTGGACTACGAACCTAAGCTGATAGAAGAGCAAATTACACGTGCCAAACATGTACCCCGGGAGAATCTACTACGCTACCAACCCAAGACCAAATCAGACCGACTAGCACTTGTCATCACTTATAGCCCCAGACTCCGTCCCCTGCAACGTTTCATCAACGATCTCCAGCCCATACTAGCGGAAGATGACAGCTTGAAAGAATCCATCCCCAACAAGACAATCCATGCCTACAAACAGCCCCCCAACTTGAAGAAACAACTTGTTAGCAGCCAGCTACCTAATCCGGACGAACCACATGGGACATTTCCTTGCAACAAACCCAGATGTAAACTGTGCCCTCATATGAACTCCGACATCACCATTCAGGGCCCCAACAATGCCACATTTACCGTCAAAGGCTCCTTCAGCTGTACATCTACCAATGTTGTATATGCCATTACTTGCCCTCATTGCCCCTCAGCCGTGTACATTGGACAGACCGGCCAGATACTCCGCCAACGCATTAACGGACATAAGTTTGACATCCGACATGACACCGACCACAAACTTATCGGAGACCATTTCAACCTACCAGGACATTCCATAGATTACTTTCGGGTGGCTGTGCTCCGCAAAAAAGACTTCAAAAACGCACTGGAGAGAGAGATTGCTGAACAAACGGTCATTCAGAACTTTAATTGTATAGAACTAGGACTCAACAGGGATCATGGTTTCATGTCCCATTACAGAGATTAATTGATTTCTTATACAGTATGTTTGTTATTATTACTACATTACCGGTTTTGTATTATATTTAGGGATTAAGTGCTCACAGTCACACATTCTCATCTTTAATCATTACTTAATGCTGTAGTTGCTGGTGAATTGATAGTATTGTTATTAGTGCTATTGTATTTACTTTCATTGTGCTACTTAGCCATGCTAATCCTATTATCTATGTACTTATCTGCTGACACTGTTCACTCTAGACCTCTGTTTCCCTATATATAGCCCTGTAACTTAGTCCACTTCACGTGTCTTTGCTCGTTCCGGTTGGACATTACTGTCTGATGATACCACGAGGTCATCGGACACGGTCTTAACCGGAATGAGTAGAGATGTTATGTTATGTTACATCTTTTTTAACAAGCGCACAAATACTCTTGTCTAAAATAATATGAATTTATTATTAATTAAACATAAAATATGCATGTGCTGTTTGGGCCTTTATAATTCAGTTATATATGTATGATAAATAGGGTCGTTATTTAATATATGCATGCTGGTTGTTTTTATGTTATCTTTTAAAGTTTAAACTAGTACCCTTCCTTCTTACAAAATAACGCCTCTGGAGCCCCAGTTTACATGTTTATATGTCCCATTGAGTATCTTAAAAACACAGTATTTCTTTTAAAATCAAACGTGAAGTATTTATTTTTTATGGTCAAGTAAAGTTTTAATTGTGTTTTTTTTTAAAAAGCAACCTCAATGGTATGGCCTACATCATCCAACTTAGGATGGGAGGCCACAAATTCAAAATCTGTCTGTCTGTCCACTTCACGTGAACGGACGTACTTTTGTGTTCTGCCAAACCAGCCAAGCTTTCCCAGCCTTTGTGTTCCTCTGCGGTCTTTGTTCCCCGGGCGTTACAGGATTACCTAAACTACAACAACAGTGGGAGAAACCAGCCAGCCAGAGCTAAGTTTTGAATTCAATTTTTGCACCTAGACTTATATTTTCTATCACTAAAGTCACCCCTAACCAAATAACAAATAGTCCTGATCTAAACAAAAACAAATCAAACAATGGAAGCCTCCCAATCCACCGTAAAAACGTCTAAAAGGAAACTTTCAGAAATCAACACTGATCAAACCCCACCTCACAAAAAACACGCACCCTGTCCCAAATCCCCAATAAGTCTAGCAAATTTTATCGCCATCATTCATAGTTTAGCTCAACTGAGAGCATGTAAATTCCCAAAGGCCAAGGTAGCAAACGATCTCAAAAAATGTGCTGGTGACGTACATCAAATCTTTGAACTTCCGGGTGGTGATCTGAAAGTCCACTGCAAATCACAAACTCAGTACGACAAATTACTACGCTTAGACCTGCTAGCAGATAAACCTGTCTCGGTAAAACAATTCATACAGCGTAGAGAGCAATGCAAAGGAGTAATTTATGGAATTGACCTCAGTGTCAAACTAGAAGACATTTTCCCCACTCTCTCAAAACAAAACGTCGTATATGCCAAAAGAATGCAAAAGAACAAACAGGAAACGACAAGCATTATGCTAGTATTCAAAGGATCAAAATTACCGGAAACTGTCCGGCTATGGCTTCGTAACATTATAGTTAAACCTTTTTTTGACACACCAAAACGATGCCATAACTGTCAGAAATATGGTGGTCATATAGCTAGATTTTGTAAATCCCAAGTTGTATGTGCGAAATGCTCTGGAAATCATAATTACGAAGAATGTTCTGAAACAAAAGTAACATGTGTAAACTGCAAGGGCAACCATTCAGCGGCCTACAAAGGTTGTATAGCTTTCAAAGAGGCAAAAAGAGTTGAATTCACTAAAGCAGAAAAAGGGATTTCTTACGCAGAAGCTGTAAAAAAAACCAGAATGAATAGAAAATTCAGTATAGAAATGACCACCGCTCTACACAATACAAAGGCAACTGAGACAATAGTAACAGCCGTGAACACAAACTCAGGTGATACAATGGAGACCGAAAACAATGAACAAGAAACAGAAACAAAGAACCTAACCAAGCTAGACCTGTTGGGCTTTATCAACATTGTGTTAAACTCAGTTATTAACCCCCTGCAACCTAAGCTTACTAAGACCGACATGATAGTAAAAATTGCGCGGGACTTCCTTAATTGGGAGTTTAGCTCCGATGAAATTATTAACTGGGGGAAAAATCCGAAATACGATAAGAAAACATCCACACCCCTAGAAAAGTCTATCCCGGCCCTCAACATAACAACATCAGATAATCCACTTGCCAATGCATCAGTCACAAAACGAGAGATATAACTAATACAAAATTCAACAAAAACCAATTATCAATACTCCAATGGAATGCCCGAAGCATCGGGAAAAACGGGGACAATCTTAAAGTCTTAGTAAATGAAATCAGCCCAGATATAATTTGTGTTCAGGAAACATTTCTGAAGCCAGGAAAAAATAAATTTACAATAAACGGATATAAGTCGTATAGATCAGACAGACTTACAGGTGCACTAGGGGGAAACCTGATATTAATAAAAGAGGATCTGATTCACATCGAACTAGATAAAAGCCCTACCAGTGACGATCTCGAATGGCACGCTATCCAGGTCTTCTTCAATAACAAACCTATTAACACCATTAATTTATATGCCCCAGGAAGTCTAAAGGAAATCTCCCCAAAAGAACTGGACAACATCACAAAGAAATTTAACTCCCCTATTATCATATGTGGTGATTACAACAGTCATAACCCCATTTGGGACGACAATTGCACCAAGGCAGACGAAAAAGGCCAAGTAGTGGAAAAATGGCTTGACCAAAATAACCTATGCTATTTAAATAATGGCCACGGGACGCGAATAGACACCGGTAAACTATCTGCAATAGATTTAACTATTGTCTCCCCTGATCTAGCTGTTAAATCCGAATGGGAAGTGATTCCTGACACGCTTGATAGCGATCACTTCGCCATTCTGACAAAAATTAGTATAAAACCGGACTGTGAAAGGACAGACGCCCCTCCAAAATTTCAGTACTCCAAAGCCGACTGGAAAAGCTTCCAGAAAGACTGTCAAAGCCTAAATCATGACGAGATATTCAATTCCGATCCAGAGATGTTCAATGAAAACATTACAAATTCACTACTTAACATAGCACAAAAATATATTCCGATATCACAACAGCGCCACAACAAAAGCCCGGTTCCCTGGTGGAACCCAGAGTGTGTAAAGAATATTGCGGCCAAAAAGAAGGCACTTAGAAAATTCAAAAAAAGTAGGCTCCAAAGTGATCACGCGAACTACAAGGAACTCAAAATTATAGCTGAAAAAAAAGTGTCAAAGAAGCTAAATCAAAATGTTGGGAAGACTTTTGCAACACTATAGATACCAAAACCAATTCAAAAAAAGTATGGAACAAAATAAAAAATATACAAGGAAAGCTAACAAACACAGTCCCTGTACTGAACAAAACTAAAAAACGAACAAAGAAAAGGCAGAACACCTCGCCGAATCTTTCGCTTCGAACAGTAGCGATAGGAACCTGAAACCAGAATTCAGAAAAATTAAGGAAGAGACAACGATAGAAAACGATTTGGACGATCATTTAGAAAACTATCTCAATGCAGACTTCAACATTAATGAATACCGCAAAGCTATACACTGTAAAAAAGAGAGCTCACCTGGTGAAGACAAACTAGGATACACGATCCTTAAACACCTGCCTAATAAAACACAGAAGCTAATTTTGAAACTAATTTATGTCAGCTGGCAGACCAAACAACTTCCAAGTAAATGGAAAACATCCATCGTTATCCCAATCCCAAAACCAGGTACAGATCCATCCGACAGCAACTCTTACCGCCCAATTTCTCTCACTTCAAATCCATGCAAAATAATGGAAACCATGGTAAAGAATAGACTGGCATTTCATATGGAAAACAACAACTTATTAAAGAAAACTCAAAGCGGCTTTCGTAAGAACAGAAGTACGTTAGACCATATAGCCAGATTACAACACTCAATAAAAAAGGGGAATGCCAAACATCAGTACACACTAGGTATCTTCCTAGACATAGAAAAAGCATTTGACCTTGTATGGCAGGACGGCATAATTATTCAATTAAGCAAACTTGGAATTAAGGGAAGAATGCAACACTGGATAAAAAACTTCCTAAACAATAGAAATTTTAAAGTTCGCATAGGGAACACCCTATCCACCGACCATGAATTAGACAACGGTTCCCCTCAGGGAAGCGTCATAAGCCCCACCCTTTTTAACATCCTCATCAATAGCCTAGCCAATGAAATTGACACGAAACATCCAGAAGTAGAACAGTCTCTATTTGCTGACGATTCTGCCCTCTGGAAAACCGCACGTTCCATAAAAAATTTGACAGGTATAATGCAAAATACACTAGATACAATTAGCGGCTGGGCGGATAAATGGGGCTTCAAATTTTCCACCCCAAAAACAACGGGCATTATATTTTCAAACAATAAACACATTGACGTTAAACTAACACCAGGAGGTCAGAAAATTGAATTCAGAAAGAGTGTTAAATACCTAGGTATGATCTTTGACAGAAAACTCACATGGAAAGACCACATCGACCAACTAGTCCTCCGGTGCAGTAAAGACCTGAACCTCATGAGGTGTGTGTCTGGGACAAACTGGGGAGCGAGTAAATATAGTCTGATAAAATTATACCAAACCTTAATCAGGTCAAAAATAGATTACGGGTCCATCGCCTACCAATCAGCATGTAAGACACGACCAAAAAGAATAGACAGCATCCAATATTCTGCTCTAAAAATAGCTACTGGAGCCTTCAAGGGAACCGCCTTATGTAGTCTTCAAATAGAAACCAATGAGAAACCTCTTCGTTTAAGACGAGAGGAACTGTCCCTGAAATATGCAGGAAAAACTAGAGCTAAGGGCGAAAATCACCCATGCCACAAAATGTTTGAAGATAAAAGTGAATATGAATATTTAAAGAAAAACTGGGAAAAAGACTCCGCCCCCCTCGGCTATACCGTAAATAACCTATTCCAAGAACACGAAATACCAATCGCACACATCTGCGACACAGACAAAATCACTAGGCCACCCTGGGAATTAGAGTCGCCCCACGTGGACACAAGTATACACGACTACCTCACAAAGAAGGACAACCCACACTTTATTAGAGCCACCACCCTTGAATATATCAACCAAAACTGGAAAAATTACTTAAAAATCTATACAGACGGATCGAAAAACTCAAGTAATAACACAGGATCAGCTTTTGTTATACCTGAACTCAACATACAAAATGGTTTCAAACTTCCAGACAATATGTCTGTATACACTAGTGAACTGATTGCTATAATTAAGGCTCTCGAATGGATCATCGAGCACAAACCAATCCGTGCTGGGATACTCAGCGATTCCCTTAGTGGACTCACATCCATTGAAAATTCTATATCTGACAGTAGACCTGATCTCATACACAAAATAGAATATATCTGTACACTAATACACAACGAGGGTATAGACGCCATTTTAGCTTGGGTCCCCGCGCATGTCAACATCAGAGGTAACGAAGCAGCCGACCAAACTGCCAAAGACAGTCTTGCAAAAACCGCACACGATGTGCAAATAGGATTAGGATATAAGGAACTCAACACTATCATTAGACGCAAAATAGATAGCAAGTGGCAAAAGGAATGGAACGAAGAAGAACGTGGACGATGGTTACATAAGATTCTTGATGGAGAGAAAAGACAAGTCCAAGGATTCCAGTTAGACAATAAGCGTGATGACCGCATCATCACAAGATTAAGACTAGGCAAAACCGGACTTAAATCACATCTGTCCATGCTTCTGAAAAACACCTCACCACTCTGTACCGCATGCAACAATGTAGAAGAAACAATAGAACATGTCCTACTTGAATGCCCTAAACACTACCCACAACGCGAGACACTTAGAAACGAATTAAAAAAAATTCAACACTCCCTTAACATTACCAGCGATATTAAACCCTAAGCCCCCCATTAGAAAACAGGTATTCAAGTCCATAATATATTTTATCAAAACTGCTGGCTATTATTCCAGTATATAACACTACCCCCGTGCATGCGCACCACTAACTAACAATGTCAGCATTGGCCAAAATTTCTCTTTTGGAATAAAATTTAGGCAATGTGGGCACCGGAGATACCATGTTCCGTGTGGGCCGGTTGCCACATTAGTCTCAAAAATCGGAGGCCAAGACCTATCAACATCCCTGCGACAATATTGGTCAAAAATCTCTCTTTCACAATAAAATAGGCAATGTAGGCACCGGAGATACCATGTTCCGTGTGGGCCGGTTGCCACATTAGTCTCAAAAATCGGAGGCCAAGACCAATCAACATCCCTGCGACAATATTGGCCAAAAATCTATCTTTCGCAATAAAATAGGCAATGTGGGCACCGGAGATACCATGTTCCGTGTGGGCCGGTAACCACATTCGTCTCTAAAACCTAAAGGCCGCTACCAATTCAACAACCAAGGACATAAATCATTAGCACACGTCCAAGAAACAACCACGCACACAGATAATGTCACTCACAAAAATGAATACTACACACTGTTTCGTCTTATACTTTCAGAAATGGAGATGAACACGATGAAGGTCATCATCGTCGGTCCATAAGAACGTCCAGAACCAGAATACTCGACCCTATACCACGCCAGACACGCTACCCCATAGATATCACCGAACTAGCGCCTTAACACAGCACAGCACAGCACACTGAAGACCACAGACGAACAAGACCAGACATCAAACAGAACACTAATGACGACAAAAATCATTAAACAGCACCTCACGGCATACCGAAGACCAAAGACGGGCTGGACAAGACTAAAAACAGAAGACGGATGACGACCACAAGAATACCAACATCGCCGCACAACAAGAAACCTCCAGAACAAGAACATCACATCCTAAACCACACCGACACGCTACCCCATAGATGACACCGAACTGACGCCTTAACACAGAATATGATCCTTTGACTTTCACGCAATATAGGACGTAGAGCTGACGTCCTGTGCCCCAATACACACTCCAAGCAATTGTTACAGGCACAGATTTCTGAAAGAACCCACCCTGTTCCCAAGGGCGTCGTTAGTGAAGTCGATCCGAAAAATCCTGAAGACGCCCATGGTTCTCCCAGTTTTTTCTGGACGGCTTTGTGCGTACAAAGGGGTACCAAGACAAAGGAATCATACACGCGATTACAGTGAACTCATATTTACCAGTATAACTTAACCAAAAACCAAAAAGAGACTTACGAACTTGTACATATAGCGATTCTTATTTACTTCTATTTATATCTCCTACTAATGTCTCATTGTTATTTATTATTTATTTATTTATTTATTTATTTATATATTTAGCGCTGGAAAAGATATTCAATAAACAAAGTAATGTACCGCGAAATTCAAATAAAACATTGAGTTGATGGACCGCGAAATCCGAATGGCAAGCGGCCCTTAAACTACAATTTCAATGAATCAATCCACTTCACTGCATCTGAGGAAGTAGGCTTGTGTCTACGAAAGCTCATGTTGAAATAAACTAGTTAGTCTCAAAGGTGCTACCTTTCGTTTATTTGCCTATCTGGACAGTAATATTCATATACATATCGCATGCTGACTGGAAAATACGAGCGTAGCGAGAAATATCTATGGCGTTATATTTCGTAACTTGTGTCTAAATTCCGCTCAACCCGGGGCTAGGGACCGTATGAACCCATGTATTTCAAGATCATCATAGTGCTCATATGTACAGTCACAATCAATGCGTGACTCAAATCACTCGAATCTTGCATATAACTGTGTTTTCATCCCTCAGTACGTGGATTTCTATTTAGAGAACCTTCCATTATTCCACCTCTTGGAATTCGTATGAAACCACACATTGTAGCAGCTGATATTAAGCTTAGTCAAATTTTACCAAACAAGCTCTTACCAATTCCATCATGGCAGTTATCTAAACCAGAAGTAGATATTACACTTACGAAATATAAAGGCAGACACGAGCCAGCTCGTGTATACAGAATAATTTATTCTGTTGAGAGAAGAATACAGATCGCATCAGGCTATTTATACAGATGGTTTTAAAGATGGTGAGAGAGTAGCATGTCCTACTAGCTTCAGTTCCAAAACCAAAACCTGTCGACTACCAGGTAAAAGTTAGATATTCACTGCAGAAGCAAAAGCTAGATTGACGGCTTTTGGAAGGTATTGGGTCCACTAAAAGGAAAAACTATGTCATATTCTCAAATTCACTGTCATGCCTTCAAGCCATTAAAAGTGGAACTTCAACTCATCCCACCATCTTGAATATTCAACAGATCAACAGATTGATTTTGTGTTTGGTGGTTGCCTAGTCACGTTGGCACCAAAGGTAATACTGAAGCTGATAAAATGGCCAAGGCAGCCCTAGATAAAGAGGTTGATCCTGTTGGAATCCCATATAGCGATTTCAGACCCTCTGTCTGTATTTAAGTGACAAAGCGGTTTCAATCTTTATGGGATGCTGTAAATAATAACAAACTTCATGAGTTCAAAAGAACTGTAGGCTATACTCATCTGAACAGCCAGAAACGTTTCGATCAATCCATGATCAGGCGATGTAGAATCGGCCATACACGATTAACTCACGAACATTTACTAAAAGAAGAGCCAGTCCCAAGGTGTATTCCATGTCACGAAGATCTCACAGTGAAACATATTCTTATCGACTGTATAGATTTTAAGATTTTAAGAAATTCGTTTTATCGAGCAGCTACTTTAGAAGATCGTTTTAATCTGAAGAAAGAAGAGTGTATCTTAGGTTATTTGAGATAAATCGGGTTGTTGCATAAGTTTTAATGTGTCTATGTTTTAATGTGTTGGGTTACTAAGTTATTAACTTGAATACTTAGCGTTTTGTTTGATCGTCGCTATATACTGAAATATTGCTGAACGCGACGTTAAACCTTAATTCCCCCTCTCTCTCTCTCAAGGAGTGACTGGTATACATCACACCGTAAATGACGATATTACAACGAAAATCATATGGATTAAGAATACTGATCAGCGATTCGGATTTGATATTTTTGGAAAATCATGGTGTCTTGTCGCCATCCTTGGAAACTGATGACCGCTTCTCATTTGTAGGAAACTAGCCTAGTTTTATGTTTACTATTATTTATTATTTTTATTTGCTGCTAATGAAATTATATGAACTAGGTCCTTGAATTATGGACGCGGAAATTCTTTAATGGGCGACGGCTGGATATTTAATGACGGACTAGACACTTGTATTTCGGGCTTTCAGAAATTGTGATTTTGAGTATTCTGTACCTTTGTTGGTTTGTGAATACTACGGTGTGCGACCCGTCTTGAAGATCAACCTGGACGCAGTAACGAGATGCTTCTCTGTTTTCGTTCATGCATATTTCGATAGGATATCGACGAAGGTCAAGATATACTGATTACAATCGTTGTGTTTGGCAAAGGCACCCATGTCAGTAGTGTTATAAAGACGGTAAAGGTCATATTGACCCCTTTGCACTTAAACTTGTTGTGGCGGATTTGTGGCGGCGAGGTCATTGAGTGCACTTGACCTGCAGCATGTACTGGCATGTTCTGGATTGCATCAGTCTTGGCTGTGTGCCAAGTGTTGACCACTATAGTTCGGTTAACCTTTGACCTTTGTATTCCTCCGCGGTGATGCGGTCATGTCTGCCGGTGATGCGGTCGCCTCCGCGGAGAAAAAGTAGTCCCCAGAATTCAAATACGCTGCATGGTCCGATTGGGTCGAGCGAGGTATCATTGTGAAGCTTATGTGAGGGGGCATCGGTTGGGCTGGGTGCGGGGTTGAAATAGCGTCATTCTGCGCATGCGCGGTGGCCCAAGGGTATGGAAATAGACTTTTTGGAGCTAGGGGAGCCACTAATGGTCCGATGGGGTCGAGTGAGGTATCAAAGTGAAGCATTCGTGAAGGGGCATCTGATGGGCTGGGTGTGCGGTTGAAATATCGGCATTCTGCGCATGCGCGGTGGCCAAAGGGTATGAAAATAGACGTTTTGGAGCTAGGGGAGCCACTAATGATCCATTGGAGTTGTATGAGGTATCAATGTGAAGCCTATGTGAAGGGGCATCTGAGGGGTTGGGTGTGCGGTAGGAATATCATTCTGCGCATGCGCAGATGCAATGCGGAGCTCTCGTCCAATCAGAAGCGAGTATTTCAAATCCGTCACAGAGCTCTCAACCAATCAGAAGCGAGTATTTTGACCCGGTGCATTATGGGACATATCCAAGATGGCGGCACGTATGTTCAAGATGGCGGCACATCCGGTGTCGAAAACTGGCCATTTCGTCGGGATGTGGTCACCTAGTGTCGAAAACTGGACCCTGTATGGGTCCCGCTAGACGTTTTGGGATCTAGAGGAGCCACTCATGGGCCGATGGAGTTGTATGAGGTATCAAAGTGAAGCTTATGTGAAGGGGCATTTGACTGGACTAGTGTCTCGGTCATTGTTACCATTCTGCGCATGCGCAAACAGCGAATTGTGGGAAATGGGTATGGAAATAGACTTTTTAGGGTCTAGGGGAGCCACTAATCGTCCGATGGAGTTGAGTGAGGTATCGTTGTAAAGGATACGTGAGGGGGCATCCGCCTGGTCTAGTATCACGTGAGACTGACGTCATTCTGCGCATGCGCAGTAGACAAAATATATGGACATGGGCGTTTTGGGGTCTAGAGGAGCCCCTAATGGGTCGATGGAGTTGAGTGAGGTATCCATGTGAAGCTCTTGTGAAGGGGCATCCGCCTGGACTAGTGTCTGGTCCGTCTTTAACATTCTGCGCATGCGCAGACCGGGAATTGTGGGAAAAGGGTATGGAAATAGACATTTTCGGGTCTAGGCTGTCTATTATGGGTCCGATGGAGTCGTATGAGGTTTTATTTTGCAGCTCTCGCGAAGGAGCATCCAACTCGGCTTATGGTTCGTCCGTGTTCAAGAGTCTGCGCATGTGCAGTCTGGCCGTAGTATAGAAATATACACATGGGAGTGTGTTTGGGGTACTTAACCTCATATGGGTCCATGGTTGTGGTTTGATGGTGTGGGTTCTGCGCAAGTGTGTGTGTGTGTGACGTCACTTTGGGTTGCACTAAAACTACCTGCGAACACAGAAGAGTTCCAATTTTTCCTTAGCCTAGGGCTTATCCATTCTTCCGAAGCATACATGTATAAAGGAGGGTCTCCGACAATATTACCATCTATTTCCCTATGTGAAATTTCCAGTGGGGAGCCCACAGTTTTACACAGAACCGTATTGGCACGAAGAAACTTAATAAATATATTAAACTTAATCTATAGGTGTTGGACGAGTCTCCACTCGCCGTCTTCCTGGTCTTTACCCACACCTCGTACCCCACTTCACGCCACCTGTTGCTCTTGTAACTTGTAACTTCTCGTCAAATGTTGGAATGCCCACTCTTAACCTAGACCAAACCATGCACTTGGTCTGTGAGCTGATTTCATGGGCTCTCTATTTTACTGCAGTGCTCTTGCGTTGTTTTCTGGGCATTGATGGGTTACATTTGATTCCATCCTAGGCCACTGATTGGCCAGTTTCTCAACCCATTCATGGGCTGAATCTCCAATTGTCTGTTATAGCCTTCACGCATTCATGCTCACACAGAAAACACGCAAGACAGATTTTTGAGATCTCATTTTTTTATTCAGTGAACATCAACAACGTGAGAACAACCACGTGAAAAAACTGAAGCCCGGAACAGGGGGCTTTACGTGAAAAAATTTAAGCCCAGAACGGGACTTGTACATTGAAATGAGCGGCAGCCCAGTCATATACGAGTACATCTCGGTCCTCGGCCTTGGGGTACTCGTCAAACATGTGGACGATCGTCTGCATGGAATGTCCCCGACATCGATGGTACAGGTAAAACAAGCAATATTGTCCGCACACACTACTGGTCAGGCTTTGCAACGTTTTGGTATTCCAACACCACGTCTCTGTGCCTTGATCCATGAAGTCTGTTAAATCGGGATGGAGGGGTGGTAGGCCGTACGGGTCAAAGTATTCGCCCCGCTCTTCTGTCAAATACACGGCCACCCAGTGTTGACCGGGTCGATCCATCGGGTCTGTATTCAGGACGTAAGCAGCGGGATACACACGGTCTAATGGGAACACGTCTCGGGCGAACACTCCTTGAAAGACCATGCGTGTCCCTGGGTCATTCTCCAGCACGGTGCGTATCTGGTCTGTATCCATGTTAGGTGGCAAAGTCACACAGGACGTTACGGCTTCTATCGATTTGAATAATGTTGTCAAACTCAGCGTAGCAAATCACATTGATGGTTTTCGGTAAAGGTGTCCCGAAATGCAGTTCCAAGCGTAAGTTGCCTTTCTTGACGAGACTCAGTTGATGATCGTTGTCTAAGGTGGGGGTCAGATCGAAACAGAACAATGTGTATCCTTTGCCGAAATCGTCTCGACTGATCATATTTCCCTCGTCTTGGTTGATTTGGCCAGTTGCTGTGAAGAGGTTCAGATAGCTCCGGATGTAATTGTCCGTTCCAAAGTTAGGTTGTAAGGGGCGTGCCGGTACCTGTTGACCATCCACATGCAGGGCCACGAAATTGATGTTGAACGCTTTTAGGTTGAACGGATTCCTCGAGAGTGTCCCATTATAACTGACGTTCTCCACACAAGCTAGGGTTAAACGCTTGGGCAAATCCCCCAGGAACAGGTTTTCTTGATTGACAATCATATTCCCTTTAGGGACGGAAAAGACCTTGGTCTGTACTCGTCGAATCGGGTACTGGGCTGGTTTTTTCTCCAAGGCTCTGATGTGCCCCAACTGTACACCTGGGCTCGGTTTCACTTTGCGTACAAACAGACAATGTTATACTCGAGGTCCTCATTCGGGGCCATCAAGGCAAACGCAGGCGTTGCGCGCACTAGTCGTATTTTGACAGGTACTCCATTCAAGAGGTATCGGTCCTGCATGAATAAGTCCGCATGCAGACGTCCCATCATATCGACCGATTGACTCTCTGCTGTGAAATCCACTCTCTCCGTGTAGCCGGCATTATCAGGACTCGCTTCTATGTTGCCTGGGATATCTCGGTAGAACAACGGGGCTGTCAAATACGACTTTTTAGCGTCACGCCCGTAGGATAACAGTGTCTCGATGTAGGCTCGGTACGGGTACGTGTTCGTTGAGGCGCTCACCAGTTTATCACTGAGGGCTATATCCACTTGCTGGAATAGCGAATGAAGCCAGAGATTCACTGGTCCCACGGGTGCATCTGCTTTGAGGACAGACCCATCTTTATTGGTGATTTTAGCTTTCACATATAGGTACGTATGGGCTAAATCCAGGTAGGTCGTATCTGCGTTGGTGATGGTGAATTCAATGGGGCCTGTGGCTGTAATGCTGGAAAGGGGGAGATGTTTCACCCATTGACCCTCTTCGGCACTGGTCTGAGTAGGTGGGACGGTCCATAAATCAAATTCACTGTTGGTAGAAGGACACGACTCGGCGTGGATGAAAGCCATCTTTAAGAAAAGATATCCTGGGTCTTCGATGTGCGTCGTCGCTGGGTCGGTCGTCGACTGGTGCGTGGTCTCGGTGGTGCAGGTCTTTTATTCCCTACGGTGCGTTGTGCTTTGGTGACCAAGACGCCTCCCGCTTCTTTGGCTCGGCTTTGGAACGTAGCGTGCAAGATCTATGGCGCTACGTTTCGTAACATGTGTCTAATTCCGCTTAACCCGGGGCTAGGGGCCGTATGAGCCCATGTACTTCAAGATCCTCATGGTACTCATATGAACAGTCACAATCAAAGCGTGACTGAGGTACATCATTTTTAGATGACTCTATAACAAATATTATGGATTAAGAATACTGATCAGCGATACGGATTTGATATTTTGGAACATCATGATGTCTTGCCGGCATCATTGAAAACTGTTGACCGCTTCTCTCTTGCAGGAAACAAGCCTATGTTTATGTATACTTTTGTCTTTTTGAATGTGGTGCTAATACTGTTATATGGAAATGGAATAGGTCTTTGGATTATGGACGCGGATATTCTCTAATGGACGACGGCTGGATTATGAATGACGGACTAGACGCTTGTAATTTCAGTGCTTCTTTGGGTGCCGCACCGCCCAAGACATCACCCGCGACTTGCAGTCCACTGCGTACCGCTTCTTTGCCGATCGCTTTGACCCCACGCGTCACCAAGGGGAGGAACGTTTTGACGATGCTCCCGAGTATGTTCCCCAGTCCATGTCCTCGTTGCATCCGTGTACCTGCAAACACCGGAAAGCTACCCCCGGCCTGTTGGGTATAATAGTCCATATAGCTGCGTGCATCACACTCGTAAGGCACCTTCATTATGCAAAGTGAACCGCTCGGACTTGACGGAAATGAAGTGTCAGCACCACTTTCCCACGCTCGAATGCGATCGGTTGACCGGTGTCGTCTCTTATATCGATGACGATGGAGCTAATATCGGTCTGACTGACCGGTAGATACACGATATGCCTGAAACTGTGGGTGACTTGAGCTCCATACGTGCCTTTCACCGGGCAGACGCGCAGTAGAGGTACGTTGCTGTCGCCGACAATGTGCGCATCGACCACGTCCGAGTAGATGTACAGGCCATACATACCACCACGCATGTCCATCGGGATGTGGGCTCTCTCGCCGGTGGGGCCAGCGTACCCCCGTAGATTGAGACCCAGCATTTGCTGTAGGGTAGGACTGAGTTCAACACTCACGTTGGGGCTGAGCGTGAGATTGGCCTTGTCGTTGTGTGCGTTGTAATCGAAGTCCACATGATTTTTGAAGGGGAAAGATTTTATGGGTTTTGAAGTATTCGTGACGTCTCGTAGAGACTTATAATGCATCAGACTTCTCAGGCCACCCATGAACTCCTTGGGGGTATCGTATTGACCTTCAGGTAGTTTGAGTCGAGTTTCTTGTCCTTCGTAGGTCACCTCGTACCATACTTCATTGGCTCGCACGTTGTGCCACGAGTAAGGGTATTGGATATCCACGAGTCCACATTCCCAGCGTCCAGGTAAATGCAACGGTTGCCGTAACTGGGTCACGTACTTGGTCAAGGTGTTGTCAGGAAACACATCAGCCGAGCTGTTACTGGGTAGGGTGAGGTAAAACATGACGACTGAGCTTTCCTGCTGCTGCTGTTGGTTTTAATACTTCTCCCAGCCCTTGGGTGCTAATCGTCGTGGTGGTCGCGGTGACTTAGCTCTTGGTGGTTGCAAGGGGTGGCGTGGTAAAAGGGGTGAAAAAGTAGGTGCCCGCCGTGGTGGTGATTTGGGGGTTGACTCTGGTTCCCAAGGTTGTGGTGAGAGTCGTGGTGCACGACTGGGTGATTGCATAAAGGCCCAGCGCTGGGGGTTTCCCACCAATTCTTGTGGTACATGCATGTCTTTCAAGCCTTGAGCGAAGACCTCCCATCCTCGAGGATCCGTGTGCGACCTGCGTTGACGCATCAGATCATTCACTAAATCCGTCATGTGGGTGCCGGGGACCACCTGATTCTGTACCAGGAGTTCGCCTTTATCATTCCAAGTCATGTTGGGATTCTGTTTCATCCGTTGTAATACCAGGCCAGCTTGTTTCTTGAACGATGCAGGTACACTCTTCAGCACTTCGTCTTCCACCCACTGTGGGGCTGTGGGTGGTACCACTGGTAATGGCGGCTGTTGAGCGGTGCTGAGG
>JAVTVY010056705.1:0-28526 GCA_036873755.1 Hanleya hanleyi | reverse complement strand
GAGAAGGTCGCCCAACATAAGCATACTGTGAGTGTACTTTAGTATTTCAAGGTTATGGTAACCCTTCTAATAATTCAATCACAGGATGTGAAATCTCCCAATGTAAATTCTGGAGGTGATCGAATATATTAGAACAGGAAGTTGATAAAATGGTTCAAAATCATGCGTATAATCCATTATTTCCATAATTTAGATGATGATCAAATTTAATAGAACCAGAATTTTGACCCCAAAATTGGAGATGATTGAATTTTGATATATGGGATTGAATTAGTAAAGAGATTGCCATAACAGAAATCGCAGGAAGTGTACGTGTTGTCTCTGTTTTCCTTCAACAAGTAGTAAGGCAGTTTTAATTTCTCAATAATACAAGCCTGAAAATAGTTTTTGTTGAAGTTAAATCCACCTGCTTCTGTGCATCTTCATACACAAGTCGACTTTTGAATTGAATTATACATCAAAGTAGTGGATACCAATGGCTGAAATGCTGAATTTAAAAAAAAATATATGTGAGTAATAATTAGCCTGAAAATACAATTTGGCGGGAATAAACCCCAAAAGGGCTTGTTCTATCCCAATAACGTCTTAAATGGCATCGGTAGAAATATGAGAAAAACATATGGCTGAAGAGCCTTGATATATCAGCCAGGTTGTGTTCAGGGCACGGTTCTGCAATGTTCAACTCTTCTGTTTTGATAATAGTTAATCCAGGTGTGTTTTGTGATAGATGTGCTATTTGTTCTCTCTATTCTACAGGTATCTATGATGGGTGACCTGGCACATGATAAAACATCTGTGGAACAACACAAAGATGTCACTGTTACCATGGTCACCGATAGTGATGGTGTGCGTGATGATGAAGCCGTTGCCATGGTCACTGACAGTGATGACAAGAGCTGCACAGACAGTGAGGACAGTGCAGAGCATGAACAGACAAATATTGATAGACCCTCTGACATGACACAGAAATCCATAGTTAGCGCCAAGAGGCAAAAACCTAGGGACTTGGGTGTCTTTCCAAAAAGGACAAAGTCAAAGTTAAAACAAAAGAAGCTGAAAAAATTGGGACCTTTAACTTTAACGGAAAGAGAAACATCAAATAAGGGAAAGACCAGAAAGAGGAAGAAAAATGGTTGATCATGCATCATGGCCTGCTGTCTGTCTTTTAATATCAAATGTATGATGAAATCATTGGCTTGTAGGGTCGGTCACAATATTAAACATATGTACAGCTGTCTACTTTTCTGAGTTGTGTTTACATTGATACAAGTACTGGTCAACACTATGGTTATACCTGCCCTCAAGGCCTTAATCTAACTCCATTAAAGTGAATTCAGGATATTTGGGAGAGCATAGCAGTAGATCTCCAGAAGATATTCCCGTTTCCTTGGTGCAAAAGATTTGTTAAGAGAAAGACATGCCTTTCATTTCATGTAATAGGAGCTGTTAGTGTCATGTTGTTGACCATCTAGTCCTAGATGACCGTTCTTCCATTTCCTAAAACAGGCTGCTTCAGTACAGCAATGGTCACAAGCATATTTTGATAATTTGGGAGAACTCATTATCAGCTGCTGGTCACTGGAGATGAAGTATATTCATACTTTTAGTATCAAATCCTGGGACAGAATATCTGGAAGATACCATAAGAGCTGCGCCACCCAATGAAAATGCTTGAAGTTTGAATTTTTTATATTTGATCAGATTTGGTGTCCGCGTAGGCATACGTTTAGACAAAAGGTGAGTGAGTGAATATGATTTAACATCGCTTTCAACTATATTTCAGTCATGTCACGACGTTGGGTCCTATTCCTTTTCACACCCGGGAACCACACGGGTGGGGTCCTATTCCTTTTCACACTCGGGAACTCCACGGATGCCTCAGTTAGTCACCTCTTATGACAAGCTGTCTAAGGAGCTGAGGCCTACTCTTACCATGACCTGCGGTGTGCACAACGACATCCAGATCAAACACCAGAAGCCCCACAGGGTCGTCTAGACTAAAAAAACACTGTATGGTACACGGTGTCAGAGCCTGGAGAACGTATCTTCCGTCCATTAAGGTCCCTGGATTTGATCCTCAGAATAGTATATTCATGGCTCGAAAGATTCTTGGATGGAAACATTCATTAAAAGTGCTTGTTTTTTCTCTGTCAGACGATACTGCCATTCATGGTTGTCACTGAGTGTTTCTTTCATCTGAAATTCTTCTGAGAACTGGCTCAATATCATTCTCGCTCCACCAGAGACACGCTAGCACACTACCTCTGGCTGATAATGAAACCATACGCAGTATGTCGTAAATATTCATGAGTGCGAAGAGGCAATTGTCTTCCGCCAAAGGGCTAGATAAGACAGTAATCTCTCATGGGCAGACTGATACATGTATGTACCGATAAAACCCCGAGTGATTGTTGTAACTTTACCGTGGAAGAATTTGTCAACGTCAACAGATCAAACACCGCAACATCACCCGGTCTAGTCTGACTCCCTCTGAAGTATAATCAATAGCCATGGATGTTTACACAAGCTATGACGATCTCGCGTGTCAGTAATCAGCCTTTTGTAGGCCCAATCGGTCTCAGTCGGGCCTTGTGACAGAGGCTGGATAATACAGCCGCTGTGATTGGCCATCTAAGAAGAGCTGGTAATACTTGTGAGGGTATCCTTTTGCGTGAAAGCGTATGCCGGAGAACTAGAGTAGAGCATAGCTGTCACCTTAGCAAAAATGACCCAATATCAACAGTAATGCACTTGCATCCCTCTTTTTTCATGCAAATAATTGTTATCCTGAATGATCATTTGTCTTTAGTCTCTCAAATGCGATATTGAATCAGGATTTGAAGTCCTCGGCAATGATGCATCTTGGACAGGAGGCCAAACGGGAAAGACAATTATTGAACATATGAATTTGAGTGTGTGGACTGCTGGTGCCCAAAATAACCTTCCTTTCTCTTTCAAAAATCACTCCATATTCAAAATCGCCTGGTGCCAGTGGTGGTGGGTATTACATAATCCCAAATAATAACTTCTTCAACTCATTAGCTATCACTAACATGTGCATGAAGAAATCTTTCAATCTTGTTTTCTTGAATGCTATGTAGGCCAACAGCTATTGGCACTGCATGTGATTGACACAATCTAGGTAAACCAAGATGGTAAATCAGGGAAATACCATCTAGACGTAACGCTATGAAAACTTTGTGCAAACTGTTCGCCGATATTCTACGAGATCCCATAATCAGCCAATCACGACCATTTCAACCGTTTCGCTCTGACAATGATTGCCGTTTACTTCAAGGAGATTAACATCTTCGCACGACACAATCTTTTGATATTTTCTACCCCTAACAAAGCCAGACTTTTCAGCGGGAGTAAACTCTTTGATGTTTACGGACCCTGCCTGGAAGTGATGCCATATTTGGAAACTGTTTCGGGATAATGTTTATATATTAGACCACGAGCTACCATGTGTAATTACTGTGGGCGTGATTTTGAAATTATACAACCAGCTATCCATCTGATTGGCTAACAATAGTAGTTTCAACTCGCATGGGATTTATATAGGGCTGAATTCAGATATAATATTCCGTGATATTATATCTGAGTTTACTGAGATTGGTGATTGACAGTGAGATTATTGAAGGATCAGGAGCTCGAGACCCTGTACCAAAGACCTATTCCATATTCCATATAACAATATTAGCACCAAATTCACATAGACTAGTTTTCTGCAAGAGAGAAGTGGTCAACAGTTTATAATGATGCCGGCAAAACATCATGATGTTCCAAAAATATCGGCAAGGCTTTGGTGTATGACCTTCCATTGAAAAGGTAATATCATGGACAAAAGACTGACAATACAACTTGCAGCAGATCCTTTGTCAATTACATTTCGTGAGTCTTACACCAAATCATTGTCAAAATATCAAATCCGTATATTCATAATCCATAATATTCGTTGTAAAGTCTTCATCTAGAGAATGATGCATCTCAGTAACGCTTTGATTGTTCATTGAGCACCATGAGGATGCATGGCCCCGGGTTTAACCCCGGGTTAAGCCGAATTAGACAAGTTATGAAACGTAATGCCATAGATCTTGCACGCTATATGCTCATATTTTGCTATCAGCATGCAGTATGTATCACCAAATTTGAAAAAACTAAGTGGAGGCGCTTGGTGGTATAGCCCTGTTTCATAAGTTTCTGCAACAATGTTTTGTGACATTGATTAAAATAGTCACATTTAACACAGGATCTAGCAAATGCTACTAGGCGAGATATGTGTACGCCATATGCAGGTCCCACTGGAATATTTCACACGAGTTTCTATTTTACCACAGCATTCAGAATAGAGGGGGAAAAAGGCCTTATTTTTCGATTTTGTGGTGCACTCCTGAAAATAAATGTTAGTTAAATCTATTAGAGGGCAAATTGGGGCATTGAAAAATATCACTTACCAACTATAACTCTCTTTTGTTACAGAGACGGATGATTTATCCACCCTCTACTAACAAATCGAACAGTTCATATAACTAATGAAACATCCAATCCCGAAGAATAGATTCACAGTATGACACAGACGTCTTATAGATGTGTGTTTACTAAGCATATATACTCTTCATCTTTTTTGGTAATGACATTTAGGCAGTGGAATTTAAAATATCCATAAAAATACTCAATTTTACATACACAATTCTCAAGTCAATACTTTCTTTTATATACTGGTGAGAAAATCTTAAAACTGGAATCAAAACTACCGTACATCAAAACGCAGCTGATCGATCAGTGAATTAGGGTATATCATCATAAAGTGGATGATTTCAGAGGAAAATAATGCTGGAATCGCCCACCACCAGTTGTATAAAAATTCCAGAAATCCAGGACACACCTGTTGAGTGATATATTCTTTCCTCGCCTGTGATTTGAAATGGAATGCAGATTTCAGCTAAGTTAAGCATTTTTCGTTCAAGCTATTTAAATATTTTCTTATTTTGATAAATTAATACATCATACACACTTGGAATAACCGTTTTGCCAATGGACTCTTGATAAATGAATTGTGTGCCGGAGTTAACAAATATGGCTATCCCACCAACTCGGAATCCCAAATTTAATAGTCAGAACAATTACAAGAAACAAATGAATTAAATAGTCTATTTCACATCCTCAGCAAAATCGTCATCGCCAGAATGGGCCTAGTTTAAAGGACTGAAAGTTAGGTGGCGGAGGTCGAGGTTTAGTTGACTTGTGCAATTCTAGATTCCTCCCTTCCAAGAATGTCCTCTAGGATAACGGTCACAGTGGTTCCAATGGGCAAGTTGATCTCATATTCCCTGATCTCTGGGCCGACCTCTGACACCAAGAATTTGTCGCCAGTTTTGATGGTTAACCGGAACTGCGGCGTGCTGCTTTCGGGTACACGCCAAGCTACGCGACGTCTTGTGATGTCTGCAATGGAGAAAGAAATGGCCGGCTGCGAAGGCGAGTGGTGATGCTCCCGACCCTCAGGACAATCACAATTTAGTATCTCGGACTTCCCTAGACCTGCTTCTGGTTCCGTAGTGTGCCCACTCTGCATGAAGTAACCATCCGAATCTGCGCGAGCGTTGAAGTTATGATTGTAATTCTTGCACGGGTCTGCCTGGTTCACCCAAAACTTGGCAGAACGCAGAGAATTCCAGGTGCCATCCGTTGTTCTTTTTCTCCCATCTTTGAACTTCACAGAACGAACAAGGTGTCCGTGACCCTTCCAGTCCTCCATGAAACTAGAAATCGACCTGAAAGAAATACCCGGCTCTGGGTAATCTAGCGTGACAACATGCGTCCACTTCCCCGCAGTTTGGTCGTGAACCCAGAAACCGAATCTGGTATGGCCGTTGTGACCCCATCTTCTAGACACCAAGGTGTACCAGCAATCGGGATTCCATCCTAGCTCGAAGTTCATCGACTTCAGACCGGTTCCTTCGCCGCCAAATCTACTTATCTGTGTTCCGGGACCCGTATACACTGAAGTGATCGCCTCATCGTTGCGAGTTGGATCCCAGATAGAGAACACGTAATTCTTCCCTTTTGGGTGGTCTTGTATTCCACAGTAACCGCCGCCATTTTGTCCGCCGTTCCAGCAAAAGCAACAGTAGTAGGTACAGAGAGCGGATCCGTCTTTTGGCACACATACGTCTTTCATAACGATGTCACCGTGTATACCGTTCCGGTAGTAGAGTATCAGGGAAGGAGCCCGGTTGCCATGGTGACGAGACATAGCCAGAAATCCAACTGAACTTTCTTTTGGTAAGGTTCTTTGTTACCTGGAAATAGAAAATTTTATCATGAGCAGTCGGCTAAACCTAATGTTGGAAATCAGTCTCTGTGGTATACACAGTTCCTTAATCATTATTGCTGATAATCAGTATTTTGGTTTCAGCACAAGCCAGATTGGCACGTCATTTAGAAAAATGACGTGCCAAATGCGTAGGCTTTCGTGTTTTAATGAGAGGATGGTAGTCATTGGCCTGGATCTCTTGATCTCAGTCTTGTTGCCCAACAGATCGCGTACACATGTTCAATGACTTTGAGATTTTGTTTATCCACAGTGACCTCGAACTTTCAATCCCAATATGTTTATTTCCCATGACCTTGGGGTACTTCTGAAGTTTGATGACAATCTGCATCGCTGAACTGGAGTGATAGCGCAGATGATGTTTTTAAGAATTTCCTGATATTGGGGCCAACTCAATATATAATAATTTCCTGATTTTTGTATCACCTTGACAATTGGCCTCAATTTGGCAATGCAACGCAAGTAGTCGGAAACTTCACGTTCAACATAACAAGAGTCACCTACTCTGTAAAACCACTGTGGATCAGTGATGCACAGTGCTGTGGTAAATATGCACATCCACATAAAATTGTGTACCAGTAATACACATACTGTGTACGTACTATACACAAAATTTGTAACACTGGTACACAATTCAATGTGGATACGTTTTTAGAGATTATACGCCATATTCACGACCAATCAGAATCAGGTATGTGAGTGGACGCTTTGGAGTAGAGATGGACCATCCGTAGTTCAAATGGGCTAACTACCCTACCCGTGTAGTTTCCGTGTGTGAAAAGGAACAGAAACCAAACGTCGCGATATGACTGAAATAGTGTTGAAAGCGACGTTAAATAATATTCACTCACTCACTCACCCTGAAACCGTCATGTTTGATGACGTAGATATAATTTGTAAAGAATTTAATCAGGCGATACCTCGAATATAACGCTTGTTCATAATGGCGGCGCGCTGGCGACGTGCTGGTAGTGCTCTGACTGCGTGATGAAGTCACACTCGCTCTTGCTCATGCTATTTACCTGGCCCATTTTTCCACTACTAGCATAGCATAGTTTATTCCCGTCATGTTCACAAAATAAATCTGATTTGGGGGCGGGGGGGAGAGATTGCCGCTATCATGTATGCATGCCCATATTTCCACTCGTCTCGGTGTTAACGTTACCTTGAAAATGACATTACCTAGGAGCACCAAACTTACATCACACATGAACGGTCATGGAGCAGAAGCCTATCGAACATCATGGAGATTCACCCATTTTCAAGGTCAGTTTGCCACCAATTGCTTGTTACCTTCATATATCCTATGGAGTTTATATACCGTACCTTACTTCATATGTTCATAGAGCAGAATCCTATCGAAAATCAGTGAGATTCACCTGGATCAATAGGTAGAAAAAAAAGGTCCATTTCTCACCAGTTGCTTGTTACCAACGCATCCCAAGAATTGTAGGCCTAGGCTGTCTGAACTAAAACCAGGCACACATCTGGTCATGGGTTACAGCCAAAATTATCTTTGGGATAGCGTCTTCATATGTGCGTACATCCGTCCGATGATCTCCTTCCCTTACTGTCCAGAAGTGTCTTTGAAGTAACTTTGAAGTAACTTTGAAGTGTGGCCATATTTCAACCTTGAAGTGCAAGGCTCAGAGTCAGAAGTGTGCTTGCAGTGTGGGTATTGTTTTGTAGCAATGCCATATAAGGGCATTGAAGTCACAATGAAGTCACAATGAAGTCACAATGAAGTCACTTAGAAGTGTGCCTCAAATATTTTAATTAGGTACTGCAAAGGCACTTCATAGACACTTCCACAGAAGGGTAACCTTCATAGGCACTTCTGAAGTGCTCTTGAAGTACCTAATTAGAATATTTGAGGCACTTCAATGTCCTTATATGGCAAGTCACTTCATCCACTCTTCTACAGAAGGATACCTTTCATATGCACTTCTGAAGTGCTCTTGAAGTACCGGTACTTTATTAGTATCATAGCAAATCCGTGTGAGGAAAAGGTATGTATAGCCACGAGATATTTACTTTCACAGAAAAGAATACACAAATATATATTTGAGCACAGAAAGTTTTATTCAGAGAAAATACAGAGTGAGACAGAACAGTACATCATAAAATATTTACAATAAACCGCTAGCACAAATCCTTGAGACAAAATACAGCACAGTACTATATGTATGTATTTACATGCAGCCTTTGGCATGAGAATTTATTGTAGTATTATTATTCAAGGGTGACCGTGTTCTTTTCCAACTTGAACTTGAAGCAGCAGATCTTTCGAAGGATAGTTTACTTCAGTTGCCCTGAGGTCCACTCGGACGTAACCCAACGCTGAAACCGACCAGTCTGAATTGTGAACTTCTTGGCCTGTGGCGATAAATACATGCATATAATTAAAACCTGATCAGTTGTATATATGGTTCCATATGACATGCAATCCAGTTTCTTTTCTTTTTTTTAATACACTCAGGATGATTGAATAGGTTGACTACCATAAAGGGTAAAGAATGGAACACATCCCTACGATTTACAAAAGATTGATGAAGATGTCTATTATCCTTTCTTTAGTACTCAATGATATACAACAATGGAGATAAACAGTTTGTGTGATGTTCTAGCCAATATACATTATGAAGAAATCAACCATGTACCTAGGTGTGCTCATTAAATTTCCCATCAGTCGAGTGGCTGCTTGAAGTGAGCCGAGTTCCTTGATGCAGCTGTATTCTGGAATTATGAAAGTATTGACAAAGAAGCCATTAGAAACAATCATGTGGATTTTGATAAATGTCTCTGTTAATTCCTGGTTCAACTAAATCTTCAGACAAGGTTTCAAATAACAAATAAATGCTTTTTGTACAAATTGTATTCTTAAATTTTTGAAATGAAATAAATGTATGAAATGAAATGTTCTCATTTCTCAAGATGTGGGTAAAAATGTACAATTGAAGTCTGAAGATCCTTAGCTTTGGTATATGAATAGTGCAATCAAATAGACAAGGAAAATATAGCCTGTTATAATGATGAAAATTAAGTCTAATCATAATTGATTATACTTTTTCTGACCAGCTAAAACAGGTAATGCTAACATTTTATTATCAATATATTCTAAAACTTATTTCTTTACCATTTTGTCAAAAATCTGGTATGGGAATATTCTACATTCTGCAAGGAAAAAATTCAATACAATTTATGAATCAATAAAAAATCAAAACAACGAGATAATTTATTTAGAGCTACCATCCCCCCCAACCAGTTAAATCCACCTGTTTTGACATGAACAGAACAGTTTTGTGATAAAAATATCTCACCCTCAGGGGATTTCCTCCAGGGGTGCATGCCAATCTTCATATGAGGTCCCCAAGCCTGGTGTTTCCAAGCTGACAATTCACACAATCATAACAATGGCAATTAATCCACACTGCCATGATCAACCTGGATAGATCTGAAAGTGATATTGGGACAGAGACAAGGATATTTCGCCATGTTACATGACCCATTAAATTTGACTGCAATTATAAGGTGGAGTACATTATAATAACCTGCAGTCCATATAGCAAAATATTTATTGAGGCCAATATCAATTTTTTAATATGTCAAAGGAAACTTGTTGATAAAATTAATAGCTGATTCTCACAGGTCTACATCACTGTTCAGCTCTGTTCTTTGCTTATTAAGTTATGAAAAACAGAAAAGGTTTAGTTATATTTATAATTTACTTACCATATCACTAGCTGCTATCATCACCATCTGCAATACAGTTCTTCAAACCTCCATAGTTCTAGCTTAATAACAGGAACAAAATCTGATTTCTGCAGTTGGAGAGGTCAGCCATTTTGATTGTTATCGTCTGGTGGCGCCCCCAGTGTTCAATTAAATTTTCAAGGGCAGATAACTCCACCCATTTTGGCAAAGACAATTCAGAAGAAAAAGACTCTCAGAAACAGAAATTATATATATTATACTTAGTGATAATGATGAAGAGGATAATATAAAGTATTCTTTAATGGGTATTTTTTTGTTGCAGACATTATGTTAGAACTGATTCTTCTAAAAAAAATTTCCCATTTTGTCCAATTTTACTATAAAATCATGGATTTGGAATGATTATAAAATCTGAATTCAACAAGATTTCTTATCTAATGTGTGAGAGACTGGTGTTATTAATGTCTTTATTCTATTCAAATAGAAACCCATAGTACTGATCACTTTAAAATATCCAAAAAAAAATGTTCACAGTTCTGAGTAATATGTCAGTATAACCACATGTGAATATTTTACACAGTTGTAGCTATTTTGAAATGTGAAGTACAAATCTGATGTTTGGTGGTTTCATTGAAATGAGATTTGATGTCACTGAGTGAAATCAAATCAGCCAACTTTAAGCTGGGATATCCCCAGAGCTAATTAATATAACTGAAACTTGTAAACATGTAGTTCTAATTTATAATGTTATGTTACTGTAACAGTTTGTGGGAAAATTCCAATAATCTAGAAATCCTATTGGATTGAATCTTATAGGATTTTTCAGAATCTAATAGGATTTTTTCAGAATCTTATAGGATGCTAGAAGATATTTTTTGCAAGGGGAAGTCCCCCAAGTAATGCTATATAACTGACAAAGTCCAAGAAGTGTCTTTGAGGAGTACCTTAGATTATGCAGAACAAAAACAAAGTCTCAGAAGTGTCTCTGAAGTCCCCTAAGTTTCGCTGAAGAACTGACAAAGTCCAAGAAGTGTCTTTGAGGAGTACCTTGGATTATGCCGAACAAAAACAAAGTCTCAGAAGTGTCTCTGAAGTCCCTCATTTTTTGTTATGAAATTGACAAAGTCCATGAAGTGTCTTTGAGGAGTCCCTTGACTACTGCCTTTTTCTAATGAAGTACCTTTGAAGTGTGCCAATATTTTTCTCTGTTGTTGAAGTGCCTTTCAAGTGTACTCTTCAGAGGCACTTCTAGGCACACTTCACATGAAGTGTGACACTTCTGGACAGTAAGGGTTACCACCATACCTCAAGGATGATTATGCCTGGCAGCACCAGACATGTACCACACATTGATGTGGTCAAGGAGCAGAAGCCTATATCAAAATTAGTTAGATTGACCTATATTTCCTGAATCGGTTCAAACTACCAATTTGTCACCAAGTGCTTCTGATGAAGTAAGTTAGTGCCCGGGTGACGTTAGCATAGGGAGAATGAAAACATCTTTAAAACGTATTTCAGTGTTATCTCGGGCAAATGATATTCGGATCATGCACGCTATACAGAACAAGAAATTTATGTGGAACCGATCATTGATGTTTCACAAGCTTCAAGGTCTACGGCTCATTTAAATAGATAAAAGTTTGTATAAACCCCAACCCAAAGAGACATTTATCAGAGCAAACTAAGCTGTCAGCGCCTTATCATCTCATCATGTATCAGCCATAAATGCATTTCTCCGTCACATATTTCAACAGCTGTCGTCAAAACATCAATCCCCATTGTCTGTTGAGACTGTGTTTAACTGGAATATCATGTCAATACAACAGAGCTCAACTGCGAAACTTCCCACACTCTGTTGATTTCTGCTTACAGTTCAAGTCCACACTCACAATTCAGCCATGTAGTCCATTTTGACGTTTCTGGATCTATCATACCTTTACTCGAAGTAGGCTACCAAGTAACAAAGATGATTTTCTATAGAGGCAATTAGACCTACTCCAACACAGCCAGAAAAAAAGGTGATAGCTGTCGCCAAAAACGGTAATAAATTAGATCCATCGCATTTTTCCATCATCACCTCCAAATTGTGATACCGCTTAGTCATCACATTTCCATGGTGGTAGCAGTAGTATAGAAAGGTGAGAAAAGGCCGCATTCGCAGTGGCGTGAGACGCGCACATCCGGGTGCACACTTTCGGATGCGCATACTTATGCGAACTTTTCTCTCCTTTCCAATTGCGCAACTTCCGGTAACGTGAATTCCGGAGATATCACGTGAATTCCGGACGCGGGTGGTCCGGTAAACAAGTCTGAACATGTTGGGGCGAGTCTGAGCTTGTCATAACTAAAACAACAGATCTCCAACCAAATCTCCATCATAGTGACCTGTGAGGAACCCAAACGCTCATCCCAATTCAGCTGATAAGTTATATAGTATAAAATAGACCTCTACAGGTCTGTGTCATAAGCCATGTGATTTCGTCGAATGGTTGTAGTATTTAGTTCATCTATACGCGGCTAGTTTACATATTTTGAGCACAACCAGTGGCGTAGTTGACGTGTGCCTCCAATAAGACTTGATGGAATATTGTAGTGTGTTGATGGCAGGCCAAATATAAAACGAAATCGTGTGTGCAGCGTTGCAAATACGCTCATACTATTCAGCTTGTATCACTGACGTCCCTACTCTCCTTGTTCCTCCCGCTGATTCACATCGCCAAGTTCGCGCCTCTTGGCCGTAAGGGGGCGCTTTATCTGGTTACCCAATCGCCGTGATATTCATTGGTCATTGGTGGTTGGCCTGTGCAGAGCGCCCCCTTACGGCCAAGAGGCGCGAACTTGGCGATGTGAATCAGCGGGGGGAACAGGGAGAGTAGGGACGTCAGTGATACAAGCTGTTTATCAGCGTACTTGCAAACTGCCCACAGTGATTTCGAATAGGATAGAGTAGAATATAGTACGTCTGAGTGTGTTAGCAATGATGAAGATCAATTGGCAGTTTGATCAACGTGTGACGAGATTTCAGTTGTGGAATCTGTTCATCTGTCCGTCTGTTGTCCCCACTGCTAGCAGAAATTTTTGGCACTATATATGGTTTCCGGATTTTTTTGGGGGTATATCTCTCTACGAATATTTGAACGTTGAAACTTGCTGACATAAAATTATTTCTCTACGAATATTTGAACGTTGAAACTTGCTGACATAAAATTTTACCATGCCTCGAGATCGAGGGTTTGCATTCTGAAAGTCTTATAGCAGATCGTACTTACCTGTCGATGTCTTTTGATACAACCCTACCTCACAGAACTGAATTATTTCTGTTTGTTTATACGACTTCTTCTCGGTGAATGTTTCTTCTGAATGGTTTGACGAGAAAAAGTCCATATGATCACATCTCTGCCACACGTGGAACTACTTCCATGACATCAGCTTGTAACATTTTCATGACATACGAATTTTTACCAATCTCAGATAGTAAAGCTGAGATATTCATAAGTTTCGCATCTGAGAGCATCCTTCACGTATTTACCATAATTGTTACATATTTTGTACTATATTTTCCAGCACGCGCATGATAAGCCGGAAACTGGTCAAATAGTAAGGATGGAATATCCGTGAAATCAATACACCAAGATGAACGCGGATCGGCAGACACATTTTATGGTCAATACTTATCCTGTACCAATGCATGACAGACACTTGAAGCTTACCAGCTGACGCCATTTGTAACCACAATAACAACCGAATTAATAATGTTGTAAGTCTGTTCTGCACTTGTCCCATACAAAATGTATTATTCGTCTTGTGCATTTCCTTAGAGAAATTCTAGGCAATTTGCATGAACCTGTATGCATTCATTTGATATCCCTCTCCTGTGAGGTCCTTTTTATCTCCATTATGTGGAGAATATTTGATACACCAGTATCTGCATGGGGAATAATATCTGGTGCAGTATTCTAAATTCTATAACACTTGTGTTTATAACAACTTGCTAACCGTACAATTATTGAGTGTTTTAGCACAGTTGTGTGAAATGTGCATGTGTCAAGTGCAGGTGTTCATTCTATTTATGTGCTTCATACAATCGAATAAACACACAAATAAATTACAAGATGAAATTTCTTTCTCAAGTTTAACTGCTGTTTTCATCATGGAAGTGATTAACAAAGCGACACAAATAGACCTAAATCCTTATCATATCTCAGAGAAGCATGTAGACTTTTGATTGGCTGACAGACCTCATGTGTGATGCTGTATTGTCAACTTGCTGGTCGAATATATATCGTATACCCCCGTCGCCAAGGGCAACGAACAGGTGTTCACTAGATTCCATCGTCTGCTAAAAATGGCTGAATCAGGCAAACGTTTCGCGTCTCACACGGACGATGAAGTTGTTGAAAAGCGGGCTAATATTATTCCCAGCAACACAAAAAAATCGAACAAAGCGTCCGCCAGAACTTTGAAGTATTACCTGAAAGAGAAGGGACAGAGTGAAGAATTCGAAGGATTCTCGGCCGAGAGGTTAGCAGAGGCACTCAGTCATTTTTATTTGGATGCCCGAAAACAAGACGGAGAATTGTACAAAACATCCACTCTCGAAAACTTTCGACATTCTCTGAATCGTTACCTGAAGGCCCCACCGTATTTGAAAACTTTGATTTGATTAGAAATTCGGAGTTTAATGAAGCCAACGAGTGCTTCAAAACCGCACTTGCAGAGTTGAAGGCATCTGGAAAAGGCGACACCGATCATTATGAGCCCATAAACGAGTCCGATCGTTGTAAACTCTACAGGTCTGTTCTCATGTCCCCAAAAACCCCAACTGGGCTTGCAAATAAAGTTCAGTTCGATGTACGTCTGTTGAGAATATGGAAAAGATGACAAAAAACACATTCATCATCAAGCGGGACCCGAAAACTGGGCAGAGGTATGTGAAAAAAACGAAAACTGGGCAGAGGTATGTGAAAAAAAAGGTGGATGAACTCACAAAAAATCGCCGGGCCCAGCAAAAAGAGGGTGTTACCGGATTCATGCCTGAAGAAGAAGGTTCCCCGTTCTGTCCTGTTGCTTCATTCGAAAGTTATATCTCCAAACTCCATCCGAAATGTGATCGCTTACCCGGTTGATAGTTTCCTCGACGACGATACAGTTTGGTTTTATAACAAACCTATTGGGAAACACCGCTTGGCAGCCTTCATGACCAACCTGGGCACTCGTCTGAAACTTTCTGAACCATACACTAACCACAGTATACGAGCAACCGGCATCACCATCCTTGGTAGAAACAACTATTCAGCATCTCAAATAATGGCTATCACAGGTCACAGATCTGTCTCGTCGCTGTCGGTTTACCAGCGAGTAAGTGATGGCGAGAAACTGCAAATGGGCCACACGGTTGCGTCAGTAGCCTTTCCTGACACGATGGGTTCAACCTGAAAGACGAATACCGGTACGCATACACTTCCAGTAAATGTTCTTGTCAAACCCCATCCTGCAGAAACTGTGACATCATCTTCTCAGTACCCTGCACCCACGTCAAATGATGCCACGTCGGTCGTGTTACACACCCAGGATGTACGAGCAGAAGGCCATGCCGACGACTTTGATTTTGATCTTAATCAGCTGTTTTGTGAATTCGACAGCACCGCTGTCCCGCCCACATCGTGTGACATTCCCACAGCTATCCTGGTCGCCGCAAATCCCTCAGCCAATGTTCAATAACTGCACAATAAATGCACTCAACATCATCGTGCGAAAATGAAGCAAATACCTATACTTCTGCCAAATTGTGCAGGACAGTTTGATTTTTCCGATTTTTCTCTCGAACTGTAAATTTAAGTCAGTTCATGTTGGTCCTTCTCCTGTGTGATGTTATGGAAACATGACACAAGTGACACTGTCGAGTGACACGGTGTTGAATTATAGACAGAATGGAAATGTAACAGTTCACACGTGTATTTGAAACTTACATATCCACGCAACAGATGATGTGAATCCGGAACGGGTCTTTCGATGTATTTATTAACAAAAGGTATATAATCTAGATATTATACTCGTCGATGGCTATTAAATATTAAATATGAAATTGAGATTAAGCTTAATGTTCCAGTATTTTATACGTTTCTGATTTTCAGAATAGAACATAAGAGATGAAGCTGAATTTGAGGTTAGATTGTTCATTCTTTATCACCGAAGCCCACCGGTATTTCACACGGAAACCGGGTTCATTGTTCACGGATTACAGTATATGTTATCGTTATCTTTGCTCCTCCCTTAGTACGTTTTAAAGATGAGGATTGTAAAAATGATACATTTGTCTTTTGTGTTCATTTTTTCCGGTGCATGCTGTGGATCGTTCTGAAACCAGTGCAAGTCCGATCGAAGTCCGTTCCATTATGTCGGCCTTGAAGTCCAAAGTGATTCTTAATGCTCTGAGATATGATAAATTCGTTATACATCGCCCTTCCGGGGTAACACGGGATGAGATTTGGTTTCTCTCGCCATATTTTTCCTCGGCTGCGCCTCGGAAAAATATGGCGAGAGAAACCAAATCTCATCCCGTATTACCCCGGAAGGGCGACGTATAACTAATAAAGTATGTTCCACAGAACCTGGCTCAGCTGACAGAATAACTCTTCATCTGAGAGATAACATAAACTCGTCCACTGACATTGGCACGATGCCAACCGAGACGGGAGCATCGTGCCAACATCAGTGGACGGATTTTTTCAACAACGGGGACAAAGGTTGTCAAAGTTCAAAATCTGTTTTCAACCTTTCTTTATAATCGTTTGTTGATAATCAATTTGAGTAGTGCATTGGAATAGAAATAATGTTTTCATAGGCGTGCTCTAATGGTTATGTTACGCACGGTTAGTGTAGGAAAGGTTTTTAAATTTTCCCACACTAACCATGCGTAAAATAACTATTGAGCACGCCCATGAAAACATTATTTCTTAAGCAAAATAGTTCCAAATGACGTGGCATATAGCGTCAATGAGGCGGATACGCTTTTCAGCATTTTCCGAAATATACTCTGTAACAATAACACTCGCTTCACTAACCCCTTAAACTCTTCTCATTCCTATAATCTACTCTATTTATAATTATATATATTTTAATTTCAAAGTTAATAAAATCGGTTAAATATGTACATATGGCTATGACGGCAGCGGCTGTTGCGGCAGTTGAATCGGGAAAAGGCATAGGGCCTATCGGGATAATTTTAAGACAGGCGAATCATTACGTGTTCCAATGACTTCAAATCTGTCATCAAACCGGAATTATCTTATATATTCAGTAGCGACGAACTTGCGAAATAGTAAACTCTAACAATTCTATCCTTTGTTGTAGGAGGATGAGAAAATAAAAGCGACTCTGTTAATGGTGATGCAAGGGAAATGATAGACAGAGAATTAATTGTAAGAATAGTGGCATAAAGGTGTGTCAATGTTTCCACTCAGTATCCAAAAATATACATGGGCATAATAGTAGTATACTTAGCGTAAATCGACTATTTTTTCACCCGGATGTAGAGGTCATTTGGGGAGGATTTGAGGCGGCGAGGTCAAGTGCAGTATAGTTCCGGCAGAATCACCAAAAGCTACCTCCAGCACAGGAGAGTTCCAATTGTTGGAGGGGATGTATTTATCCGCGGTGATGCGGTCTGGCCGCGGTTTTGGCGGTGATTCGGTCTCGGGAAAAAGCTTCCGCGGAGAAAAAGTAGTCCCTAGATAAAATGGTCCGATGGGGTCGAGTGAGGTATCAAAGTGAAGCTTATGTGAAGGGGCATCTAATGGGCTGGGTGTGGGTTGAACTATCGGCATTCTGCGCATGCGCGGTGGCCGAAGGGTATGAAAGTAGACGTTTTGGAGCCAGGGGAGCCCCTAATGGTCCAATCGGGTCGAGTGAGGTATCAAAGTGAAGCATTCGTGAAGGGACATCTGATGGGCTGGGTGTGGGGTTGAACTATCGGCATTCTGCGCATGCGCGGTGGCCCAAGGGTATGGAAATAGACGTTTTGGAGCTAGGGGAGCCACTAATAGTCCAATGGGGACATATGAGGTATCCATGTGAAGCCTATGTGAAGGGGCATCTGATGGGGTGGGTGTGGGGTTGAAATATCGGCATTCTGCGCATGCGCGGTGGCCCAAGGGTATGGAAATAGACATTTTGGAGCTAGGGGAGCCCCTAATGGGCCGATGGAGTTGTATGAGGTATCCATGTGAAGCCTAGATGAAGGGGCATCCAGTCATGGGTGGGTGCATGTAAAAAATTTCCTGAAAAAAAAAAAAAAACGGAACACGGACTTTATCGAAAAATCCGGGAAAATACCTATATGGGGTATGGGGGGGTATATAGGTCGCCGGGCTTAACGGGCCTTGCCTATCAATAGAGTTATCTCCCCCTAGTTCCAGGGTGGGTGTATGTAAAAATTTTCCTGAAAAAATACGGAACACGGACTTTATTCTAAATTACGTGAAAATGCCTATATGGGGTATGGGGGGTATAGGACCATCCTGGGAAACCTACTTCTAGACATTTGCGGTATAGGTTGTGGGGTCTCGTTTTCTTAGTCTCGTCAAGACAAAACATGATAGGAAGTGTCCCGGAGCGAATCGGTGAAATTTTGAAAAGTACGATATAGCCCCATATAGTCCCATACTGGGGTATAGGATCAATGTTTGTCCCCCCTGGGAAACCTACTTCTATACATTTGCGGTAGGGTTGTTTGGATTTGTTTTTCACGTCTCGTCATTTAGAACACGATAGGAAGTGTCCTGAGCAAAACGGTGAAATTTTTGAAAAGTCACCGAGGCCTGGGTAGGCCTTTTTGGAGATTGTGATCAAAGTCTAACAGAAAATATTAATATCCAGATGTACCTGGGAGCTTTTGTTATAGAAACCAACAGGTTCGAACGCTGACTTGTGATTTTCGCGACCAGATAGAAATGAAACACTTCTTCTTATTGTTACGTCTAAGCGACAATAGAAAAACGCAACAGGAAGCTTTTGTGAAATCGAAGATTAACCATCAAATTTTTATTTACAATACTAAAATCCTATACAAATTAAGTTAGGTCAATATAGCAAATATATGAAATATAGCCTTACTGTTCAATGCTATACCGGTGTATCTCTCACAGTCCGTATTAACGTGCAAATCTCTATGCAGTCCGTGCCGACACGCAGAAATCGCGTTCCTGTATTTTTGTAGTCCACACCGCTCAGCTGTTGTCCAATTCCCGTCAGTTCAATCACGTAGATAATACAGCGGTCAAACACACAAGAGTAATCCAACAGGAATATACAATCCAGCAGTCAGTAATCTCAGGCTAAGGTAATGTCCAGTAGCACAATCTAATGCACCCACATAAAAGCCGTTTGAATCTCTCTCGATCACTGAACGTCCGGTTAATCATACTCTATCGAGCATTCGAGATTGTTCTATCAAACCAAGAAACTTCCACCGATACAGCAATGACGTATGCTTTTAACCCAGATACGATTACAACAACTTCTAAAAAGCTCGAAAATGATTAACCCACAACAGTATGTATACAGGCGTATAGATGTGTAGATGGCGCTGTGACCCAATTACCATCGTAAAACGGGTATCTTCGTAATTCGGTCATTTCAATCATGATAAATCGGTTACGACAGCTTCGAGAAAATTCTACGACCATAACCACAGAACAGAATGTTAACAAGTTTACCTCAGCTCTATTATTCTAGAACTATCTTCAGTGTCTAATGTTATACTGCAATACCATGACACTCCCCCTCTTATAAAGAAGAAAATTTCAAACTTGGAACTTTCTTGACAATTCAAAACATTATTACAAAACAAAATCTATATTACAACAGCAAAATATTGACAAACATATGTACATTATATCTGCGATCAAATTGTCCTTGCCCTTAATATGTTTGATTTCAATATTGTATTCTTGTAACACCAAACTCTATCTCAACAATCTTTGATTTTTGTTTTTCATCTTACTTATGAAAACAAGCGGATTGTGATCACTGAATACAGTAATCAAGAATACAATACAAGTAACATAAACATCAAAATGTCAATAAAAAAGCCAATATTATTGCCAAACATTCTTTCTCAATTGTAGAATAATTTCTCTGGTATTTGTCAAATTTACGTGAAAAATAACATATTGGCTGATCTACACCATCTATACCTTCTTGTAACAAAACGGCACCAGCAGCAACATCACTAGCATCTACAGCCAGTTTAAAACGTGAATCAAAATCTGGTACTGGAAGAACTGGCGCGCTCTTAAGTATGGCTTTCAGGTTTTCAAAAGCTGATTCACATTCATCGGTCCAAACAAAAGTTACCTTCTTTCTTAAGAGCCGAGTTAAAGGTTCAGCTATATCTGAAAAATTTGGACAAAAATTTCTGAGAGTAACTAGCCATACCCAAGGAACGCATCAGTTGTCTCTTACATGTTGGTCTTGGAAATAGCGAGATAGCACTGACCTTAGAATCTAAGAATGTCACACGTGCGTGTCCAAATTCACTTTTTCCAAGGTTGACTGTCAGCTTGGCGCCGATTGAACAGTGCGCGAATTCTCTGTAGATGACCTTCCCATGTATCGCTGTAAACAATGACGTCATCAATGTAAGTCTCACATCCTTCCAAACCGGAAGTAATACTGTTGATGAGACGCTGGAACGTCGCTGGAGAATTTTTCATTCCAAATGGCATAACTTTGTACTGGAACAGACCCTCCGAAATGACGAATGCTGAGATCTCCTTCGCACGATCTGTCAGTGGAACTTGCCAAAATCCTTTCAGAAGATCAAACTTTGATACGAACTTGGCACTTTATCAATGCAATCGTCAATGCGTGGAATAGAGAATGTGTCTGTTTTGGTCAATGTGTTCACCTTTCTGTAGTCAGTACACATCCTGTAACTGCCATCTGGCTTTGGAACGAGGATACAAGATGAACTACAGTTACTGGTATGAGTGAAGGTTCTCAGTCATCCAGGTATTAACAATAACAAATCGAAGAACTGGTTCTCTGGATTTCGAATTTTTAATGTACTGACGTTGCGACGCTCGCCAGAACGTCTTCAACAGAGTGAGAAATATGTACAAGAAATCACATTAAATATATGAAATCAGCTTGGACGGTGAGCACATTTAAGTTGATACAGGGTTAAAATCGAATGGGAGAAAACAATAAGGCAACACCTTTGACGATATGTCACAGGTGATGAGAGTTCACTGGAACACAAAAGTGCAAGCACTGATCACAGTTACTAGTCTTGAATACACAGGCTGGCTCCCATTGGCTGGCTCCGTCTCAGCAGGCATCATTGAAATTAAAGTACTCAAAGTACTGATGTCTGGATCGCCAATAATGGATTTAAAGTTTCAAAACTTTCAGCTGGCATGTTTCAGCCGATAGCAGATGTATGGATAAATGTGGAGATTTTCTCCAATTTGTGGACGAGTCTGTTTGGGAAATCACAACTGGAACACAGTTTAGTCTTCAAGGAAGTGAATTTGTGAAGGCGGCTCATTTAGAAATATGCTAGGTCTTCATGGTAGCAAGAAACTATCTACAGTAATATGCTTAAAAGTGGATTGTCTGCGTCAATGTCTTCTACCAGTTTTTGCGAGCAGATTTTCATAATTCATGCAATTTTATTGTGACAAAGCGACAAATACGCGAGGAGACTGGATAGTTTTATTAACTAGTTTTATTAATAGTTCTGTGTAGCACAGATATTTACAAGAGCTGCATGAGTTTGCGTTAAGTCCCCATTATTTATATATGCCTGCATGGTGTTTATAGTAAATTTGTTTGTTGACAACGATAACGTTGGAGAGACAATTTGTGCGAAAATTCCTGTTGTTGTTGCTGTACGATCATTGCGTATATAATTTAGTTTGAAAAAGTTTGAACACCACCAACAACAAAACTTTTCGAAAGCGGTACCTGACAAATTCTGTTGTTTCCGCTTTCGGAAAGTTTTGTTGTTGTTCAAACTTTTTGAAACTAAATTATATTCGGTGAGCAGAGTCGCCCGGAATACATAAATTTGCACTGGACAGGATCCGGTCAAGTTCACAAGACGAGAAAAACGTAAATACTATTGTTGTTGCTTCGACACATATCTCCTCTGGAAATATATTCCATGCAGTATGCGTACACATTAAAATAGTAACGAACGCCGACTTCACGGGAAAGAACGTACGAGTGTGGAAAACTGGGGTCTTCATAATCCCAGAACCTGAACCTGTCAAGTGCGACACTCCGATCAAGGAACAAGATTTGCAACGTATGATCGTACAGCAACATTAACAGGGATTTTCGCACAAATTGTCTCTCCAACGCTATCGTTGTCAACAAACAAATTGCGAACTATAAACACCAGGCATATATATTATAAGTAATCTGACTTACCGCAAACTCAGACAGACGCAAAACCGCACAGACGGCAAACACCACGAGGTGGGGCAGCTTACCATATTACCAGGTCATCAATTTACATTTACAACAGTCTACGGTGACAGCACAGCGCTGACATGACTTATCGCCTGGTGGGCGCTGAGAACCGGGTTTGAGCCGATCGCCCGGAACCAAAGAACAAACAAATAATCCACGGATTCAAGCAATCCCTGGGCGAAGAAATGAATATGACATACACTCAAATTCAGATTTCGTTTTATTTCTAGTTAACATGAAACGATTACGACTGTTTTTTCTTCATTTTCTGGTTAATACCCTGATATAAGACTCAAACACAGTGAAAATCACTGGCGGAGTGATACAGGTCAACCCAGGGTCATTGCATTATAGTGCACGTACACATTTACATATATTTCGTGAGTGGCAGCATAGTCTGATCGCACCGCTACGCAGTGGCGATCCAGACAAAAACAAAAAAGGAAAGGTCAAGACGGCGGCACAAGTAACTGTCTATAGAAATAAACCTTACATAGCGGTAGTAATTGTCAGATCGGATAGGTACAGTTAATTGCACAGAAGGAATTGGTATACTGGTAATAGCTATAACAGTCTCTTTTTGGTCTTTTTCTTTAAGGCGCTATCCCAAGTGTTGGACAGTTTGAAACGCAATCCCCCATTGCGGTTAAGAGAAGGACGCTCAACGCGTTCCCAGATAGCCTTTTTAACCCCACGTTCGAAGAACCGTTCTTCTCGATCCAGGATTAAGACGTCTTGGTTGGTGAAGACATGTCCCGTGTCACACATGTGCTGGAACACCGCTGAATCGTTGTCATTGGATGTGGCTCTGCGATGTTGGGACATTCGCTTTTTCAGCGGTTTTTCGGATACATAGGAGAGGCACAACAACCCCTGAAAAAGCGTATGTCCCAACATCGCAGAGCCACATCCAACGGCAACGATTCAGCGATGTTCCGGCACATGTGTGACACGGGACATGTCTTCACCAACCAACCAACCTGGATCGAGAAGAACGGTTCTTCAAACGTGGGGTTAAAGAGGCTATGTGGGAACGCGTTGAGCGTCCTTCTCTTAACCGCAATGGGGGATTGCGTTTCAAACTGTCCAACACTTGGGATAGCGCCTTAAAGAAAAAGACCAAAAAGAGACTGTTATAGCTATTACCAGTATACCAATTCCTTCTGTGCAATTAACTGTACCTATCCGATCTGACAATTACTACCGCTATGTAACGTTTGTTTCTATATACAGTTACTTGTACCGCCGTCTTGACCTTTCCTTTTTTTTTTTTTCTCAATGATGCCTGCTGAGACGGAGCCAGCCAATGGGAGCCAGCTTGTGTATTCAAGACCAGTATTAACTGTGATCAGTGCTTAATTTTGTGTTCCAGTGAACTCTCATCACCTTTGACATATCGTCAAAGGTGTTGCCTTATTGTTTTCTCCCATTCGATTTTAACCCTGTATCAACTTAAATGTGCTCACCGTCCAAGCTGATTTCATATATTTAATGTGATTTCTTGTACATATTTCTCACTCTGTTGAAGACGTTCTGGTGAGCGTCGCAACGTCAGTACATTAAAAATTCGAAATCCAGAGAACCAGTTCTTCGATTTGTTACAGTTACTAGTACTTGGTTCAATGAAGTCATTGTCCAATAAATACTGAATCTCTTCTTTCAGGTAGTTTTGCTTACTGGGATTCAAACGATATGGGTGCTGCTTTACTGGATTAGAATCTCCGACATCGACGTCATGTGAAATTGTATCAGTCCGAGTAGGAATGTCGGGAAACAAATGTTTATATTGATTGAGCAGAGTTCGAAGTTCTTCCTGACGCGCTGGCTCGAGATGACACAACTTGGAATCCAAATTAAGTAGAATGTCAGAGTTCTGTAATTTCGCCGCTGTCATGGGCTCTTCACAAGTGTCATTAGTATCAGGGTCAGAACTAACTACACTTGCCGGATGGACAGTACTGTTAGTGCTGTCTCTGTCTATGTATAACTTTAACATATTTACATGACATAACTGTTTGTTTTACGCCTGTCAGGAGTCTGAATTACATAATTAAGGTCACTTAGTTTCTTTTCAATGACATAAGGACCAGAACATCTAGCCTTAAGTGGATTACCAGGAATAGGCAGAAAAGCCAGAACTGTCTCACCAGGTTTGAAACTTCGTTTAAGGACATGTTTAGCATAGGTTATTTCCATACCTTTTGAGCGGACGTCATCTTTAAGAGACTTCCCCTAGTAACTGCACAAGCAGGATACAAACTTTTGAATTTCCTCTTCAACTGGATCATGAAATCAGACATGTCAGTTACAATCGGGTTAACCCCGACCTTATCTCCCGCAAGATCATTGCCAAGAAGTAATTGAACACCCTCAAATGGTAAACTGCCTTTAATACCCACCGTAACAGGTCCAGAAATCAAGTCGGAAGACAGATGAACGTTATGGAGCGGAACGGGCGTATAATTTACAGAATCTATCTCTTTAATCAGGACATTACTGCCTGCAGATGAAGAATCAGAAAACGGCAAAATAGCTGCCAACAAAAGAGACTGGGACCCACCCGTTTCTCGCAAAATCTTCACAGGAGTAGCATTAGAAAAATCACTTGAAAGTGATACAAAACCCTTGTGGATAAATGGTTCAAAAATCTCCATAACAAGATTTAAATAACTGTCAACCTTATCCTTGATAGAACTAATATGAACAGTGTCCCTGACCATCTTAACGTCATATAAACTATGAACGCCACTAACCTGCCTGGGTAAAGATCTTGAAGTGAGGAAACGACTAGGCTTTTGAAAGGCTTGATCTTGTTGTCTTCTTTTCAATTTAAAACAATCAGCCATTAAATGGCCGTCCCTCTTACAGTAGCTGCACACGGGAGACTTATTTTGAGTGTTAAAAGTGGGTGACTGGGACTTTTGTGTTTGCCCTTTGTAACAGGGGTTAAAAGTTTTAGGCCTTGAAAAAGAACTGGGTTTGTTACCTGAGAGATTAGACTGGAATGAACGTGGCTTAACAGCATTAACAAATGATAATTAATAATATCACCATGGATACATCTTTTAAATTCATCTACCAGCATAAGCTGTCTAAGGTTTTCAAAGTTGTTGTCAATTTTAAACGGAGCATACCACCTATCAAATGTTATTTTGAATGAGCAAATTCTACATGAGTCTGAGAGTTTTCTTTTTCACAACTACGAAACTTTTGTCTATAGGCTTCAGGAACTAATTCATAACCTTTAAGGATTTAACCCTTCACTATATCATAATTTGCTCTGCCGTCAATTGAGTGTAAATGTCCCTTGCCTTTCCGATCAAAACACTTTGAAGAAGTAAACTCCAATTTTCTTTTGGCTAGTTTAAATTTTCAGCAATTTTCTCAAAATGCAGAAAATATTTATCAACTTCTTTTTCCTGAAATGGTGGGACGAGACGTATTTGACGAGCTGCATCAAGTTTTGATTGTGATTGTACAGGTGCATCTGCAGGAGGACTTGTTCGCGACTGTAATTCCAAATGTTTCATTTCTAACTGAAACCGCCTATTTTTCTCCTCTCTCTCTCTCTAAATGAAACTGTCATTATTTCTCTTCCTCTCTTTCCTCTTTTTCTAACTTTTCTCTCTCTCATTTTTCCTCTTTTTCTAATTCTAATCTCTTTAATACCAGCGGATTTTGCAATTCTAATTTCTTTATTTCCAAAAAAACCCTGTTTCCTCTGTTAAATCAAAATCACTTTCATCCCAAAGTTGTTTACTAACAAAATGTTTAAGAATGAGTTTCTTAATTTCGTGCTTTCTCCAAGATGTTTTAACTTTGATTTGGAGAAATTTACACAGCGCGAACAAATCCCCTTTGCGTAGTTCGTCAAATTCCTCCTGACTAGGCTTTGAAGCAAACTGTGCTGGGTCAAATAACATGCTGATAATATACCACTCATCGACTTTACAAATTCAGACAATGTATCAATTTAGATTCATGTTGCAAAGCTGGAATGTAAACAAAGCTCGCTGGCAGGCCCCCAATTTCTGTTACGTCTAAACGCCAATAGAAAAACGCAACTGAATGCTTTTGTGGCATCGAAGATTAGCAATCAAATATTTATTTACAATTCTAAAATCATATACAAATTAAGTTAGGTCAATACAGCAAATAAATGAAATATAGTCTTACTGTTACCGTATTAACGTGCAAATCTCTATGCAGTCCGTGCCGACACGCAGAAATTCGCGTTCTTGTATTTTTATAGTCTAAACCGTTTAGCTGTTGTCCAGTTTCCGTCAGTTCAATCACGTAGATAATACAGCGGTCAAACACACAAGAGTAATCCAACAGGAATATACAATCCAGCAGTCAGTAATCTCAGGCAAAGGTAATGTCCAGTAGCACAATCTAATGCACCCACGTAAAAGCCGTTTGAATCTCTCTCGCTCACTGAACGTCCGGCTATTTATATTCTATCGAGCATTCGAGATTATTCTATCAAATCAAGAAACTTTCACCAGTACAGCAATGACGTATGCTTTTAACCCAGATACGATTACAACAACTTCTAGAAAGCTCGAAAATGATTAACCCACAACAGTATGTATACAGCCGTATAGATGTGCAGATGGCGCTGTGACCCAATTACCATCGTAAAACGGGTCTCTTCGTAATTCAGCCATTTCAATCATGATAAATCGGTCACGACAGCTTCGAGAAAATTCTATGACCATAACCACAGAACAGAAGGTTAACCTGTTTACCTCAGCTCTATTATTCTTGTACTATCTTCAGTGTCTAATTTTATACTGCAATACCATGACCATATATAGGTCATTCGCCCCAGATGCAGCTTCTGACCAATGCCACTCCCTCCGTCCAATACTACGTTTCAAAAGTACAGCAATAATGGAAATAACTTATTTAAACCGAAATATTTTTTTTGCATGCTTATTCTTTACTAGTAAAATATTTACATCATCACTCATCATATAAAGCATCCTGCCATAAATGAATATTTTTGTTTGGCCCTGGACGAACCACTGGGCGTTTATTTAACGATCACTGTTCATATTATCCCCTACAACGCCAGGGGTTGTTGTAGGTATATGGTGCACTTATTTTACATTGTAACAATATATTATCACAATATACCAATATCTATCACAATAGTTAGATTAACCCTGCTATGCTTTGCCGCTTACATACAGATAAATATCAGTATACATGTAGTATATTATAAAGATTGTATAGATTGCTTGAGCTCTTAAAATGTCAGCGCTTGCCAGGGGTATCCATTTCAGGGTAAAAGCTGTCATGGAGTTATTGTTAAAAGTAGTATTTTTTCTAAATTTATAATCTTCAAGATATAAGCTTCGGCGGGCGCCCACCTTGGTTTGATGTCACAAGACCCGCAGTTGTATATGTAACTTTTTACAGACAGGACCATATGACTCCGTAAGACAGATATCATATCGAGGCATATTCAGCTCTGCTGCCCAACGTTGAAGGTTATCCCAAATCAGTTTTGCAAACCTACATCTCCAGAATAAGTCAACAATTGTTTCTCTACTATTTTTGCAAAATCTGCATTTATCCGAGTTGATTTTTCCCCATTTCTGAAGTGATTAATTAGTTATCAATATTCTATGGATTATTTGAAACTGAAAGTATTGCATTTTTACTTCTAAACTTATGTTCCATATGTTTTTATAGATTTCTCTCCAGTTAAATGTTTGCAATTTGCTCCAAATCATTTTGTCATTTGATTTGTATATTCTCAGGTTTGATTTTTCGACTTTCTAGCATCAACTTGTAAATAAATTTTGAACTTTCCTGATTCGGCAGTTTACGTTTGGTTACCGACATTTTTGAATGCGTTGACTTGGTAATACTTTTTTCTGAAGTTTAATATTCGCGATAAGAGCGAAATAAATTAGAAAATTCGTGATGTTCACTTTATATTTTCTTTTAAAAGAATTATAGGACAGAAATTTACAATCACTGT